>JARBHB010000418.1:0-13273 GCA_029891345.1 Dryococelus australis | reverse complement strand
TAGATTATGGATGAAAACTAATAGTCCTTTACAAGAATTAATACATTCGATTTCGTAAGAATGATGAAACGTTCAATTCAGTAAATAGAACACATGTATCTCTTTTGCGTTTTTGGGGTATATTTTTTACAAAACTTTTGATTGTATCCTACATTCAATACTTCTAAAAGTATGGATGTAACTAATAGTCCTTACAAGAAAATATAATACATTCGATTTCTAAGAATATGACAACAGTTAATTCAGCTAAATAGAACACATGTATCTCATTTGTCGTTTTTGGGTATATTTATTACAGAACTTTTGAGAGGTATACCTACACTTAAAATACTTCTAAGAAATATGGATGTAATAATAGTCCCTTACAAATGTAATACATTCGATTTTCCCGTAAGAATGATGACAACAGTTCAATTCAGCTAAATAGAACACATGTATCTCATTTGTCGTTTTTGGGATATATTTATTACAGAACTTTTGAGTGGTATACCTACACTTCAATACTTCTAAAATATGGATGTAACTAATAGTCCTTACAAGATGTAATACATTCGATTTCGTAAGATTGATGACAACAGTTCAATTCAGCTAATATAGAACACATGTATCTCATTTGTCGTTTTTGGGTATATTTATTACAAAACTTTTGATTCGTATGCCTACACTTCTAATACTTCTTAAAAGTATGGATGTAACTAATAGTCCTTACAAGAATTAATACATTCGATTTGCGTAAGAATGATGACAACAGTTAAATTCAGCTAAAATAGAACACATGTATCTCATTTGTCGTTTTTGGGATATATTTATTACAGAACTTTTGAGAGGTATACCTACACTTCAATACTTCTAAGAAATATGGATGTAACTAATAGTCCTTACAAGAATGTAATACATTCGATTTGCGTAAGAATGATGACAACAGTTCAATTCAGCTAAATAAAAACACATGTATCTCATTTGTCGTTTTGGGATATATTTATTACAAAACTTTTGATTGTATGCCTACACTTCAATACTTCTAGAAATATGGATTAACTAATAGTCCTTACAAGAATTAATACATTCGATTTCGTAAGAATGATGACAACATTTCAATTCAACTAAATAGAACACATGTACTCATTTTCTTTTTTGGATAATATTTTTTAAAAAACTTGAGGAAATGCCTACATTTAATACTTCTAAAAATAGATGAAACAAATATCCTTAAAGAAAAGAATAATACAATTTGCGTAAAAATAACAACAGTCAATTCAGCTAATAAAACACATTTTTCTCATTGTCGTTTTTTGATAATATTTATTACAAACTTTTGATGGTATCCTACACTTAATACTTCTAAAAATATGATTAAACTAATATCCTTACAAGAATGTAATACATTCGTTTCTAAAATGATGACAACATTAAATTCATCTAAATAAACCATGTATCTCATTTGTCGTTTTGGGATAATTTATTAAAAAATTTTGGTATACCACCTTCAAACTTCTAAAAAATGATTAACTAAATCCTTACAAGAATTAAATACATGCTAAGAATGATGACAACAGTTCAATTCACATAATAGAACACATGTATCTATTTGTCGTTTTGGATATTTATTACAAAACTTTTGAGTGTATGCCTACACTTCAATACTTCTTAAAAGTATGGAGTAACTAATAGTCCTTACAAGAATAATAATTTCGATTTGCGTAAGAATGATGACAACAGTTCAATTCAGCTAAATAAACACATGTATCTCATTTGTCGTTTTTGGATATATTTATTACAAAATTTTTGGGGTTCCAATTAATACTTCTAAAAAAAATTAACAATGTCCTTTACAAGAATTAAACTTCATTTGGAAGAATGAAAAACTTAACCAGCAAAATAGAAAAATGTTTTTTGGTTTTTTTTGGATTTTTTTTTTAAAAACTTTTGGGGGTTTTTTAAACACTTATTATTTAAAAAGGATGTAACAATGCCCTTCAAAAATTAAAAATTTCTTTTCTAAAATGATAAACGTCAATCACTAAAAACAAGTATCTTTTTTTTTTTTTTGGGGGTTTATTTTTTACAAAACTTTGATGATTAACCAAATTAAAAAAGTATGGATGAACAAAATGTCCTTAAAGAATTAATACATTCGTTTTTGGTAAAAATGATGACAACATTCAATTCAGCTAAATAGAAACATGATTCTTTTGTTTTTTGGGGTAATTTTTTACAAATTTTTGGATTAACCTACACTTAATTTCTAAAATAGGAGTAATAAAGTCCTTACAAAATAATAATTCTTTCTAAAATGAACAAATTAATTCACTAAATAAAAGATTATTTGCTTTTTATAAATTAAAATTTTTGGGGGGGATCCACTTAAATTTCAAAAGAAGGGATGTACTATAGTCCTTAAAAATTTAAAATTCTTTGGAAAAGATACAACAGTTCAATTAGAAAAAAACCATTTTCTCTTTTGTTTTTTTGGGGTTAATTTATTTCAAATTTTTTAGTTATCCAACTTAATCTTCAAAAAAAGGTTTAAATTTTTGTCCTTCAAAATGAATAATCATTTCTAAGAATGAGACAACATTCAATTCACAAAAAAACAGTATTTTTTCGTTTTGGGAAATTTATTCAAAACTTTTGGGTTAATCTCCCTTATATGAACATTCTTACAAGAATTAAAATTGATTTGGTAAGAATGATAACATTAATTCAGCTAATAGCCCATGATCTATTTGTGGTTTTTTAATTTTATTACAAACTTTTTTTACCTAACTCAAATCTAAAATATGGTTACAATAGTCCTACAGAATTAATACATTCGATTTGTAAGATTGAAACAGTCATTCAGCTAATAGAACAATTTTTCTTTGTGTTTTTGGGAATATTTATACAAATTTTGATTGATGCCACATTAAACTTCAAAAGTAGATGAACTATTTTCAAAGAATAATCGTTTAAAAGATGACAACAGTTCATTCAGCTAAATAAACACATGTATCTATTTGTCGTTTTGGGAATATTTATTCAACTTAAATTGATCCTACACTAATCTCTAAAAATGATAATATGTCCTTCAAAATTAATAATCGATTTCTAAAATGATAAACAGTCAATTCAGCTTAGCAAGTTCTATTGGGTTTTTTTGGGGATTTTTACAAAACTTGATTGTAGCCCATCAATATTTAAAGTATGGAGTAACTAATAGTTTACAAATTAATACATCGATTGCTAGAATATGCAACATTCATTCAGCTAATGAAACATGTATCTCTTTGTGTTTTGGGAATATTTATACAAACTTTGAGAGTAACACACTTCAATACTTTAAAATATGGATGTAACAATACCTTAAAGAATATACATTCGATTTCGTAAGTAGCAAAGTAATCGTAAAGAAATTTATCTCATTGTGTTTTTGGGTATATTATTCAAATTTGAGTGTTGCTCCCCAATCTTAAAGAGATAACTAATTCTTACAAAAATTTAAATAAGTTTTAAAAATCAACAGTCAATTCGTAAAACCAATTATCTATTTTCGTTTGGATAATTTTTACAAAACTTTTTATTGTATCTACACTTAACTTAAAATAGATAAACTATGTCCTTACAAGAATGAAATATTCGATTGAAGAAGATGACAACGTTCAATTCAGCAAAAAAACAGTACTTTGTCGTTTGGGATAATTTATAAATTTTAGTGGTATCCTAATTCAAATTTAAAGAAAGGATGTACTAAAGCCTTAAAAATTAACTCGATTTGAAGAATATAACAAGTCAATTCAGCTAATAGAACATGTATCTTTTTGGGTTTTTTGGGTATATTTATACAAAACTTTTGATGTATCTACACTTAACTTAAAAGTGGATTAACTAATAGTCCTTACAAATTAATAATCGATTTTAAGATGATGACAACAGTTAATTCGTAAAAAACATGTACTTTGTCGTTTGGATAATTTATTCAAACTTTAGGTATCCTACACTTCAATACTCTAAGAAAATGATGTACTATAGTCCTACAAAATAAACTTTATTTGTAGATATGAAACATTCAATTCAGCTAAATAAACACATTATCTCATTTGTGTTTTGGGTAATTATAAAACTTTTGTGTATCCACATTTAAACTTTAAAAGTAGGGTGTAAATATCTTAAAGAATAAACGATTTGTAAGAAGAGCAACGTCAATTCGCTAAATAGACACATTATTATTGTGTTTTGGGATATATTTATACAAATTTGAGGTATCCACATTATACTTAAGAAGATGTAACTATGTCCTACAGAATTTAATTCTTTGCTAGAATATGACAACAGTAATCAGCTAATAGAAAATGTATCTAATTTGTGTTTTTGGGTATATTATAAAAACTTGAGTGATGCTAATTAAAACTTTAAAGAGATGTAACTAATGTCCTTACAAGAATAATAATACGTTGCTAAAAAGATACACGTCATTCCTTAGGAAATTATCTTTTGTCGTTTGGGATAATTTTCAAACTTTGTGTTGCCACACTAAACTTCTAAAGAGATTAATAATGTCCTAAAGAATGTAATAATCATTTGTAGAATAGACACAGTCATTCACTAAAAAAAATGTATTTTGTCGTTTTGGATATTTTTTTTACAAACTTTTAATTTTTACCACACTTCTTACTCTAAAAATAGGGATGTAACAATAGCCCCTTACAAAATTAATACTTTTCTTTTTGGGTTTAAAATGTGACAACATTTTCAATTCAGCAAAATTTAAAACTGTTCCTTTTTCGTTTTTGGGTATTTTTTTTAAAAAACTTTTTTTCGTAGGCCACCTTAATACTTCAAAAAGGGTAGGATGTAACTAATAGCCTTACAAAATTTAAAAAAACTTCGATTTGCAAGAATTGACAACAAAAAAATTCACCCAAATGAACCATGTTCTTTTTTGTTTTTTTGGGATATTTTAATTACAAACTTTAAAAGGTATCCTACACTTCAAACTTCTAAAAAATATGGATGTAACTAATAGTCCTTACAAAAATTTAAAATTTTTTTCGATTTGCGTAAGAAATTGACAACATTAAATTCACAAAATAAAAATGTATCCTTTTGTTTTTTTTTGGGGTTTTATTTTTTACAAAACTTTTTTTCGTATGCCTACACTTCAATACTTCTAAAAGTATGGATGTAACTAATAGTCCTTACAAGAATATAATACATTCGATTTGCTAAGAATGATGACAACAGTTAATTCAGCTAAATAGAACACATGTATCTCATTGTGCGTTTTTGGGATATATTTATTACAACTTTTGATCGGTATTACAACTTCAATTCTTCTAAAAATATGGATGTAACTAATAGTCCTTACAAGATGTAATACATTCGATTTGCGTAAGAATGATGACAACAGTTCAATTCAGCTAATAGATACACTGTATTCATTTGTCGTTTTTGGGGTATATTTATTACAAAACTTTTGGAGGTTTGCCTACACTTCAATACTTCTAAGAAATATGGATGTAACTATAGTCTACAAGAATTAATACTTCGATTTGCGTAAGAATGATGACAACATTCAATTCAGCTAAATAGAACACATGTATCTATTTGTGTTTTGGGATATATTTATTACAAACTTTTGATGTAGCTACACTTCAATACTTCTAAAAGTATGGATGTAACTATAGTCCTTACAAGAATGTAATACATTCGATTTGCGTAAGAATGATGACAACAGTTCAATTCAGCTAAATAGAACACATGTATCTCATTTGGGTTTTTGGGATATATTTATTCTAACTTTGAAGTATACCTACACTTCAATACTTCTAAAAATATGGATGTAAACTAATAGTCCTTCAAGAATAATAATACATTCGATTTCGTAGAATATGACAAATTCAATTCACTAAATAGAACAACATGTATCTCATTTGTTTTTTTGGGTATATTTTTACAAACTTTTGATTCGTATGCTACACTTCAATACTTCTTAAAAGTAGGATGTAATAATGTCCTTACAAGAATGTAATACATTCGATTTGCTAAGAATGATGACAACAGTTCAATTCAGCTAAATAGAACACATGTTATCTTATTTGTCGTTTTTGGGATAATTTATTACAAACTTTTGAGTGGTATCCTACACTTCAATACTTCTAAAATATGGATGTAAAAGTCTTAAAAAATTTTAAATTACATTCGATTTGCGAAAAAAAAAAAAAAAAAAAAAAAAAAAAAAAAAAAAAAAAAAAAAAAAAAAAAAAAAAAAAAAAAAAAAAAAAAAAAAAAAAAAAAAAAAAAAAAAAAAAAAAAAAAAAAAAAAAAAAAAAAAAAAAAAAAAAAAAAAAAAAAAAAAAAAAAAAAAAAAAAAAAAAAAAAAAAAAAAAAAAAAAAAAAAAAAAAAAAAAAAAAAAAAAAAAAAAAAAAAAAAAAAAAAAAAAAAAAAAAAAAAAAAAAAAAAAAAAAAAAAAAAAAAAAAAAAAAAAAAAAAAAAAAAAAAAAAAAAAAAAAAAAAAAAAAAAAAAAAAAAAAAAAAAAAAAAAAAAAAAAAAAAAAAAAAAAAAAAAAAAAAAAAAAAAAAAAAAAAAAAAAAAAAAAAAAAAAAAAAAAAAAAAAAAAAAAAAAAAAAAAAAAAAAAAAAAAAAAAAAAAAAAAAAAAAAAAAAAAAAAAAAAAAAAAAAAAAAAAAAAAAAAAAAAAAAAAAAAAAAAAAAAAAAAAAAAAAAAAAAAAAAAAAAAAAAAAAAAAAAAAAAAAAAAAAAAAAAAAAAAAAAAAAAAAAAAAAAAAAAAAAAAAAAAAAAAAAAAAAAAAAAAAAAAAAAAAAAAAAAAAAAAAAAAAAAAAAAAAAAAAAAAAAAAAAAAAAAAAAAAAAAAAAAAAAAAAAAAAAAAAAAAAAAAAAAAAAAAAAAAAAAAAAAAAAAAAAAAAAAAAAAAAAAAAAAAAAAAAAAAAAAAAAAAAAAAAAAAAAAAAAAAAAAAAAAAAAAAAAAAAAAAAAAAAAAAAAAAAAAAAAAAAAAAAAAAAAAAAAAAAAAAAAAAAAAAAAAAAAAAAAAAAAAAAAAAAAAAAAAAAAAAAAAAAAAAAAAAAAAAAAAAAAAAAAAAAAAAAAAAAAAAAAAAAAAAAAAAAAAAAAAAAAAAAAAAAAAAAAAAAAAAAAAAAAAAAAAAAAAAAAAAAAAAAAAAAAAAAAAAAAAAAAAAAAAAAAAAAAAAAAAAAAAAAAAAAAAAAAAAAAAAAAAAAAAAAAAAAAAAAAAAAAAAAAAAAAAAAAAAAAAAAAAAAAAAAAAAAAAAAAAAAAAAAAAAAAAAAAAAAAAAAAAAAAAAAAAAAAAAAAAAAAAAAAAAAAAAAAAAAAAAAAAAAAAAAAAAAAAAAAAAAAAAAAAAAAAAAAAAAAAAAAAAAAAAAAAAAAAAAAAAAAAAAAAAAAAAAAAAAAAAAAAAAAAAAAAAAAAAAAAAAAAAAAAAAAAAAAAAAAAAAAAAAAAAAAAAAAAAAAAAAAAAAAAAAAAAAAAAAAAAAAAAAAAAAAAAAAAAAAAAAAAAAAAAAAAAAAAAAAAAAAAAAAAAAAAAAAAAAAAAAAAAAAAAAAAAAAAAAAAAAAAAAAAAAAAAAAAAAAAAAAAAAAAAAAAAAAAAAAAAAAAAAAAAAAAAAAAAAAAAAAAAAAAAAAAAAAAAAAAAAATTTTTTTTTTTTTTTTTTTTTTTTTTTTTTTTTTTTTTTTTTTTTTTTTTTTTTTTTTTTTTTTTTTTTTTTTTTTTTTTTTTTTTTTTTTTTTTTTTTTTTTTTTTTTTTTTTTTTTTTTTTTTTTTTTTTTTTTTTTTTTTTTTTTTTTTTTTTTTTTTTTTTTTTTTTTTTTTTTTTTTTTTTTTTTTTTTTTTTTTTTTTTTTTTTTTTTTTTTTTTTTTTTTTTTTTTTTTTTTTTTTTTTTTTTTTTTTTTTTTTTTTTTTTTTTTTTTTTTTTTTTTTTTTTTTTTTTTTTTTTTTTTTTTTTTTTTTTTTTTTTTTTTTTTTTTTTTTTTTTTTTTTTTTTTTTTTTTTTTTTTTTTTTTTTTTTTTTTTTTTTTTTTTTTTTTTTTTTTTTTTTTTTTTTTTTTTTTTTTTTTTTTTTTTTTTTTTTTTTTTTTTTTTTTTTTTTTTTTTTTTTTTTTTTTTTTTTTTTTTTTTTTTTTTTTTTTTTTTTTTTTTTTTTTTTTTTTTTTTTTTTTTTTTTTTTTTTTTTTTTTTTTTTTTTTTTTTTTTTTTTTTTTTTTTTTTTTTTTTTTTTTTTTTTTTTTTTTTTTTTTTTTTTTTTTTTTTTTTTTTTTTTTTTTTTTTTTTTTTTTTTTTTTTTTTTTTTTTTTTTTTTTTTTTTTTTTTTTTTTTTTTTTTTTTTTTTTTTTTTTTTTTTTTTTTTTTTTTTTTTTTTTTTTTTTTTTTTTTTTTTTTTTTTTTTTTTTTTTTTTTTTTTTTTTTTTTTTTTTTTTTTTTTTTTTTTTTTTTTTTTTTTTTTTTTTTTTTTTTTTTTTTTTTTTTTTTTTTTTTTTTTTTTTTTTTTTTTTTTTTTTTTTTTTTTTTTTTTTTTTTTTTTTTTTTTTTTTTTTTTTTTTTTTTTTTTTTTTTTTTTTTTTTTTTTTTTTTTTTTTTTTTTTTTTTTTTTTTTTTTTTTTTTTTTTTTTTTTTTTTTTTTTTTTTTTTTTTTTTTTTTTTTTTTTTTTTTTTTTTTTTTTTTTTTTTTTTTTTTTTTTTTTTTTTTTTTTTTTTTTTTTTTTTTTTTTTTTTTTTTTTTTTTTTTTTTTTTTTTTTTTTTTTTTTTTTTTTTTTTTTTTTTTTTTTTTTTTTTTTTTTTTTTTTTTTTTTTTTTTTTTTTTTTTTTTTTTTTTTTTTTTTTTTTTTTTTTTTTTTTTTTTTTTTTTTTTTTTTTTTTTTTTTTTTTTTTTTTTTTTTTTTTTTTTTTTTTTTTTTTTTTTTTTTTTTTTTTTTTTTTTTTTTTTTTTTTTTTTTTTTTTTTTTTTTTTTTTTTTTTTTTTTTTTTTTTTTTTTTTTTTTTTTTTTTTTTTTTTTTTTTTTTTTTTTTTTTTTTTTTTTTTTTTTTTTTTTTTTTTTTTTTTTTTTTTTTTTTTTTTTTTTTTTTTTTTTTTTTTTTTTTTTTTTTTTTTTTTTTTTTTTTTTTTTTTTTTTTTTTTTTTTTTTTTTTTTTTTTTTTTTTTTTTTTTTTTTTTTTTTTTTTTTTTTTTTTTTTTTTTTTTTTTTTTTTTTTTTTTTTTTTTTTTTTTTTTTTTTTTTTTTTTTTTTTTTTTTTTTTTTTTTTTTTTTTTTTTTTTTTTTTTTTTTTTTTTTTTTTTTTTTTTTTTTTTTTTTTTTTTTTTTTTTTTTTTTAAAAATTTTTAAAGAAAAAATCTCCCAAAAACGAAAGAAATTTTTTCCCTTGGTTTTTTTAAAAATTTTTAAATTTTTAAGTATCCTCACTTAAATTTTCAAAAAGGGGAATTTTAATTTTTTCCCAAACAAGGGAATGAAAATAAATTTTCTTAAGAAAAGAACAAAGTAAATTCCCCAAAAAATTTGGGGGGGGGGGGGAAAACTTTTACCCAAAATTTGTCTTTTTTTTGGGATATTTTTTATTACAAAACTTTTGAGGGGTATCAACACTTAATCTTCAAAAATAGGGGATTAACTAAAATCCTTACAAGAATGTAACATTCATTTCGTAAAAAAAATTTTTAAAAAAGCCATTTCCATTTTTGGGGAAATTTTATTTTTTTGGTTTTTTTTTAAATTATTAAAAACTTTTTAATGGATTTTTTTCATTAATTTATTTCTTAAGGGGGATAAAAACAGTTCTTCAAAATAAAAAACTCATTTGGGGGGGGAAAAAAACCCCATTTTTCACACAAAATAAAAAACTTGATTTTTTTTTGGGGTTTTTGGGGGGGAAAATTTTTTTCAAAAACCGATTGTAGGGCCTAAAACCTTTAAATATTTTCCTTTTTGGTTTTTCAAATTTTTTCCTTCCCAAAAAATTTTTATTCATTCGTTTTGGGGACATATACAAATTTTTATTTTAAATAAAACTTTAATCCATTTTGTGGTTTTTAAAAATTTTAAAAAAATTTTTAATTTTTGTTTTTCGTAGGCTCACCAATTCTTCTAAAAATAGGGAAAAAACTTTTTTGTCTTAAAAAATTTTTTTAATTTTCATTTTTTAAAATGATAAACTTAAATTTTCATAAATTTTAAAAACCATTTCTATTTTTTTTTGGGGGGAAATAATTTAAAACAAAAAAAATGTTTGTTTTTTTTAAAAATTTTTAAAATTAAATTTACTAAACCTTCAAAATTAAAATATTTTTTAAAATAAAAAAAATTTTCTTTTTCGAATTTGAACAAATTTTTATTTTTCTTTTGGCCCTTTTTTTTGGGATTATTTTATTACAAAAATTTTTTTGGTTTGTATCCTCAATTCAATACTTCTAAAAATAAGGGTTAAAAATTATATCCTTTCAAAATAAAAATACATTTTTTTTGTAAAAATGAAAAAACATTTAATTTTTTTGGGTTTTAAATAAAACAAAAATCTCATTTTTTTTTTTGGGAATATTTTTTCAAATTTTTAGGGATTAACACATTTTAAAAAAAAAAAAATATTACTTTTTCCACAAAATTTTTTTTTTGATTTGGGTTAAAATATACAACATTTTTAAAATTAAAAAAAAACCCCATTTACTATTTTTTTTTTGGGTATTTTTTTATTCCAAAATTTTTACGTTTAGCCAATTTTAAATTAAAACCTAAAATTTTGGGGGTAATAATACCCTTAAAGGGGAATTAATAATCTTTTTGGAAGGGGAAAATTTGACAAAGGTTAAATTTTGCAAAAAATGAAAACACAGTATTCTTTTTGCTTTTTTTTGGGGGATTATTTTTAAAAAATTTTTTTGGGGTATCCTACCTTCAATATTCTAAAAATATGGAGAAAAAACAAAGGTTTTAACAAGAATTTTAATACTTCGTTTTGGGGAAGTAAAAAAAAACAAAAAAATTTCCCTTTTTTGGGGAAAATTTACCTTTTGTTTTGGGGGGGGGGGGAAAATATTTTAAAAAAAAAAATTTTTTAAATTTTATTTTTTCTTTTTAAAAATTACCTTAAATTGGGATGAATTTAAAAAGCCCCTTTTCGTTTTAATAAAATTCGTTTTTTGTGAATGTAAAACTTAAAATTCCAAAAAATAAAAAACAAAGTTTTTTAAAAATTTTTTTCTTTTTTGGGGAAAATTTTTTCAAAATTTTTTAGTGTACCCTTTTTTCCATTCAATTTAAAAAATTTTTGGGGTTTAAAACAAAATTCCTAAAGTTTTAAAAATACTTCGTTTCAAGTTTTAGGGGAAAATTTTCAATTTTCAAAAAAATAGAACACTTTGTATCTATTTTTTTGTAATTATTCAAAACTTTGACGTATCCACACTTCAATATTCTAAAAGTATGGATGTAACTAAGCCTACAAGATTAATAATCGATTGCTAGATGATGAAATTAACAGTAAATAGAACCATGTATCTCTTTGTCGTTTTTATATTTATTCATACTTTTGATGTATACATATCTTCTAAAAATATGGATAAAATTCTTACAGAATTAATATGATTTGCGTAAGAATGATACAACAGTTAATTCAGCTAAATAGAACACTTATTCATTGTCGTTTTTGGATATTTATTAAACTTTAGTATGCTACACTTATATTCTAAGAGGATGTAACTAATGTCCTAAAAATTAATTCGATTTGCTAGAATGAAACATTCAATTCAGCTAATGAACATGTATCTCATTTGCGTTTTTGGGATATATTATTCAAACTTTTGAATCGTATGCCTACACTCAATACTTCTAAGAAATATGGATGTACTAATAGTCCTTACAAGAATATAATACATTCGATTGTGCTAAGAATGAGACAACAGTTCAATTCAGCTAAAAGAACACATGTATCTCATTTGTCGTTTTTGGGTAAATTTATTACAAAACTTTTGATTGTATGCCTACATTCAATACTTCTTAAAAGTTGGATGTAACTAATAGTCCTTACAAGCATAATTAATACATTCGATTTGCTAAGAATATGAAAACAGTTCAATTCAAGTAATAGAACACAGTATCTCATTTGTTGTTTTTGGGTTATATTTATCAAAACTTTGATTTATGCCTACACTTCAATACTTCTTAAAAGTATGGATGTAACTAATAGTCCTTACAAGAATGTAATACATTCGATTTGCTTAGAATGTGACAACAGTTAATTCGCTAAATAGAACACATGTATCTCATTTGTCGTTTTTGGGATATATTTATTACAGAACTTTTGAGAGGTATACCTACACTTCATACTTCTAAGAAATATGGATGTAACTAATAGTTCCTTACAAGAAAGTTAATACATTTCGTTTTGGTAAGAATGATGACAACAGTTCAATTCAGCTAAATAAAACACTGTATCTCATTGTCGTTTTTGGGGTATATTTATTAAATACTTTTGAGTCGTATGCTACCTTCAAATTCTAAATGAAGCATGTAACTAATATTGTCCTTCAAGAATTAATAACAACGATTTGAGTTAGAAGATAACAACAGTTCAATTCAGCTATAATGAAACCCTGTAATTTTTGATTTGGGATATTATTACAAAATAGAGTGTATCCTTATTTTATATTCTAAAATTTGATGTAATAGTCCTTACAAAATTAATACATGATTTGCGTAAGAATGTATAAACAGTTAATTCAGCTAATAGACACAGTAATTCATTATGTTTGGATTATTTTTTAGATATTTTGATGTATGCTACACTTTAATACTCTAATCAATATGGTGTAAAATATAATAGTCCTTACAAGAATTAATACATTCGATTTGCGTAAGAATGATGCAACAGTTCAATTCAGCTAAATAGAAAAATGTATCTCATTTGTCGTTTTTGGGATAATTTATTACAAACTTTTGATTCGTATGCCTACACTTCAATACTTTTAAAAGTATGGATGTAACTAATAGTCCTTACAAAAATTTATAATACATTCGATTTGGTAAGAATGATGAAAACAGTTAATTCAGCTAAATAGAACAAGTTTTATTTGTGTTTTTGGGATATTTATAATATTTTAAAGTTATGTATTATTCACACTTGAATACATTCTAAAAGTTGGATGTAATACAATAATCCTTACAGAATGTAACATTCAATAGCTTTATAAATAAAAGTTTCATTTCAACAAAATGAAACATTCCATTTGTTTTTGGATAATTTTTTACAACTTTTGTGTATCCTAA
>JARBHB010000417.1:0-13296 GCA_029891345.1 Dryococelus australis | reverse complement strand
CTTTTTAAAGAAAACCCTGAATAATTGCTTAAAAAATGAAATAACACGTTTTGCTTAAGAATAAAGGGACAAAGTTAATTCGCAATAGAACAATTTTACTCTTTTTGTGTTTTTGGGTTTTTTATTAAAAATTTTTGAGGTTTATCCCCCCCAAAATACTTCAAAAAACGCATGTAAAATTTCCTTAAAAAAGTAAAAACACTTTTGTTTTAAAATGATGACATATTTTTTTCAGCTTATAAAACATTTACTCTTTGTCTTTTTTGGATTATTTTTTAAAAAAACTTTTAAATGTATCCAAAACAAACTTTAAAAAATCCCAATTAACTAATTGTCCTTAAAAGGGAATGAATAACTACATTTGTTAAAGAATGATGACAACTTTAAATTGTTTTTTGAAAAACATGTTATATTTTCTTTTTGGGAAAATTTTTTTCAAAACTTTTGTGGTTTTCCACACTTCAATACTTCTAAAAAATACGATGAAAATAATTGTCCTTACAAAAATGAATAACTCTTTAAGAAGGGAAAAATTTTTCAATTCGTATATAGACCATGTATTCATTTTCTTTTTTTGGGTTTTAATTTTTAAAAACTTTTGATGGTTTACACTCAATACTTTAAAAAAATACGCTGTAAAATTGCCTTACAAGATGTAATAATTACGATTTTTTTAAAAATGATGACACAGTTAAATTTCAGCTATTAGACACATTTCTCATTTGTCTTTTTTTGGGTTTTTTATTTATTTAAAAACCTTTGATTTTAAAACCTACACTTCAATACCCTCTAAAAAAGTAGGGGCATGTAAAAAATTTGTCAAAAAAAGATTTAAAAACTACGATTTGGTTAAAATGATACAACAGTTCAATTCAGCTATATAAACAAATTTAAACTCAGCGTTTTGGTTGTTTTATTTAAAACTTTTGAGAGGTTGCTTACACTTCAATATTCAAAGAAGTACCATGTTTAAATTGCCCCTTACAAGATTGTAATTTCGATTTGTTTAAGAATGATGAAACAGTTAAATTTCAGCTATATAGAAAAAAATTTTACTTTTTTTGTGTTTTTGGGATATATTTATTTTAAAATTTTTTAGTTGATCCCTTAAAATTCAATATCCCAAAAAAAACCCTGCAAACAAATTTGTCCTTACAAAAGTAATTTAACAACATTTGTTTTAAAAATTTTGAAAAACAGTTCAATTCGCTTTATAGCCCCAATGTTACTCATTTGTCTTTTTTTGGGATATATTTTTTTACAAAATTTTTGGGGTTTTTAAACCCACTCTTTTATTTTAAAGAGGTACGTTTTTTTTCAAAATGTCCTTACAAAAAGTAATTAAGATTTTTTAAAAAATGATGACAACAGTTCAATTAGTTTATAGAACACTTTTTACCATTTTGTCTTTTTTGGGGTTATTTATATAAAACTTTGAGTTTTACCTAATTCAATATTCTAAGAAGACCAGAACTAATTGTCCTTAAAAAATGTAATAACCCCTTTGCTTAAAATGATGAAATATTTTTAAATTCGCAATAAAAACACATGTTACCATTGTGTTTTGGATTTTTTTTACAAAATTTTGAGGGTTCTTCCCCCAATACTTCTAAAAGTACCCATGAAAAAAAAAAAAAAATTTTGTTTACAAGTTGTATTTTACGATTTGTTTTAAAAATGATGACAAACAGTTAAATTTCAGCTATATAAAACACATGTTACTCATTTGTCGTTTTTGGGATTTATTTATATAAAACTTTTGATGTTCTTCACCAATCCTGTTAGAAGAACCGTAACAAGCCCCACAAGAATGTAAAAACTCCCTTTTTGCTTAAGAATGGACAACAGTTCTTTCGCTATATAGAACAGTTTCTCATTTGGGCTTTTTTGGGTATATTTATTTAAAACTTTTGAGGGTTTAACTTCAAATTCTAGGACGATTAATTTTGTCTTTACAAGATTGTAATAACTACGATTTGCTTAAGAAGATGAAAACTTTTTCAGTTTAGAAACGGGGACTCATTTGTTTTTTTTGGGAAATTTTGTAAAAACTTTTGAGTTGTTACATCACTACAATACCGCAAAAAGAACCATGACTAATGCCCTTCCAAAAAAGTAATTAAAACCCCAATTTTAAGAATGATGAAAACGTTCAATTCAGTTTAAATAGAAACAGTTACTCATTTGTCGTTTTGGTTTTATTTATTAAAAACTTTTGGGGTTGTTACACTTCAATATTTCTAAGAAGAACCTTGCACTAATTGTCCTTAAAGATTGTAATTTATTTTTTTTTTGTTTTAAGAATGATGAAACAGTTAATTCAGCTATATAAACACATGTTACTCATTTGTCGTTTTTGGGATATATTTATTAAAAAACTTTTGACTGGTATGCCTATACATCATTACTTCTAAAAAATACGCAGGTAACAATTGTCCTTACAAGAATGTAATAACTACGATTTGCTTAAGAATGATGACAACATTCAATTCAGCTATATAGAACACTGTTACTCATTTGTCATTTTTGGGATTAAATTTTATTACAAAACTTTTTAGTGGTATGCCTACACTTCAATATTTCTAAGAAGTACGCATGTAACAAATTGTCCTTACAAGAATGTAAAACTACGTTTTGTTTAAAAATGATGACGACAGTTCAATTCAGCTATATAGTAAACATGTACTCTTTGTCGTTTTTGGGTTATTTTTTATTATAAAACTTTTGGTTTTATGCCTACACTTCAATACCTCTAAGAAGTACGCATGTAATATTTGTCATTACAAGATTGTAATAACTACGATTTGCTTAAATGATGACAACAGTTCAATTTTAGCTATTATAGAACACATGTACTCACTTGTCGTTTTAGGATTGTATTTATTACAAAACTTTTGAAAATGTGCTTAACTTCAATACTTCTAAGAAGTACCCATGGCATCAAAATTGTCCTTACAAGATTGTAATGGTTACGATTTGTTTAAGAATGATGAAACAGTTCAATTCAGCTAAAATTAGAAAACATGTTACTCCATTTGTTGTTTTTGGATATATTTATTTTAAAACTTTTTAGTTGTATACCTACAATTCAATACTCCCAAAAGAAAAACCCCATGCAACTAATTGTCCTTAAAAAGAATGTAATAACAACGATTTGTTTAAGAATTTATGAACAACATTTTCAATTCAGTTTATATAGAACACATGTTACATCATTTGTCTTTTTTTGGGGATATATTTATTACAAAACTTTTGACTGTTATGCCTTCACTTCAATACTTCTAAAAAAGTACGCATGTAAAATTGGTCCTTACAAGAATGAAATTTACCTACGATTTGCTTAAGAATGATGACAACAGTTCAATACAGCTATATAAACACATGTTACTTTTTGTCGTTTTAAGGATATATTTATTACAAACTTTTGAATTGTATGCCTACGAATCAACACTTCTAAGAAATCACATGTAACTAATTGTTCTTTCAAGAATGCAATAACTACGATTTGCTTAAGAATGATGACAACAGTTCAATTCAGCTTTTATAGAACACATGTTACTCATTTGTCATTTTTGGGTTGAATTTATTACAAAATTTTTTATGGTATTGCCTATCACTTCAATACTTCTAAGAAGTACGCATGTAACTAATTGTCCTTACAAGAATGTAATAACTACGATTTGTTTAAGAATGATAAACAAGTTCAATTCAGGCTATATAGAACACATTTTACTCATTTGTCTTTTTTTGGTATTTTTTTTTTTTTTTTTTTTTTTTTTTTTTTTTTTTTTTTTTTTTTTTTTTTTTTTTTTTTTTTTTTTTTTTTTTTTTTTTTTTTTTTTTTTTTTTTTTTTTTTTTTTTTTTTTTTTTTTTTTTTTTTTTTTTTTTTTTTTTTTTTTTTTTTTTTTTTTTTTTTTTTTTTTTTTTTTTTTTTTTTTTTTTTTTTTTTTTTTTTTTTTTTTTTTTTTTTTTTTTTTTTTTTTTTTTTTTTTTTTTTTTTTTTTTTTTTTTTTTTTTTTTTTTTTTTTTTTTTTTTTTTTTTTTTTTTTTTTTTTTTTTTTTTTTTTTTTTTTTTTTTTTTTTTTTTTTTTTTTTTTTTTTTTTTTTTTTTTTTTTTTTTTTTTTTTTTTTAAAAAAAAAAAAAAAAAAAAAAAAAAAAAAAAAAAAAAAAAAAAAAAAAAAAAAAAAAAAAAAAAAAAAAAAAAAAAAAAAAAAAAAAAAAAAAAAAAAAAAAAAAAAAAAAAAAAAAAAAAAAAAAAAAAAAAAAAAAAAAAAAAAAAAAAAAAAAAAAAAAAAAAAAAAAAAAAAAAAAAAAAAAAAAAAAAAAAAAAAAAAAAAAAAAAAAAAAAAAAAAAAAAAAAAAAAAAAAAAAAAAAAAAAAAAAAAAAAAAAAAAAAAAAAAAAAAAAAAAAAAAAAAAAAAAAAAAAAAAAAAAAAAAAAAAAAAAAAAAAAAAAAAAAAAAAAAAAAAAAAAAAAAAAAAAAAAAAAAAAAAAAAAAAAAAAAAAAAAAAAAAAAAAAAAAAAAAAAAAAAAAAAAAAAAAAAAAAAAAAAAAAAAAAAAAAAAAAAAAAAAAAAAAAAAAAAAATTTTTTTTTAAAAAATTTACAAAATTTTTTTTTTTGCAAAATTAATTTTTTAAAAAAATTTTTAAAAATTTTTTGGGGAAATTTTAAAAAAATTTTTTTTTATTTCTTTTTTTTGGGGAAAAATTTTTAAAAAATTTTTTAAGGGTTTAAAAATTATCCAAAAACCAAATTTTAAAAAAAAATTTAAAAAAAAAAAAACCCGAAAAAATTTTTTAAATTTTTTTTATTAAAAATTTTATTTTTTTTTTTAAATTTTTAAAAAATTTTTTTTTAAAAATTCTTAACTAAAAATTTAAAAAAACCAAAATTTTTTTCTTTTTAAAAAAAAACCCTTTTGTTTTAAAAATTTATTTTTTTTTGGGGGTTTTCCCTTTTTTTTAAAAATTTTTTAAAAATTAAAAATTTTTAAAAAAAAAAATTCCTAAAAATAAACAATTTTAAAAATGTAAAAAACTTTTCTATAGGGGGTTTTTTATTTAAAAAAATTTAAATTTAAAAATTTTTTGGGTAAATAAAATTTTTCAAAATAATTCTTAAAAGAATTAAAATTTTAAAGGTTTTAAATAAAAATTTTAAAATTTTTAAAAAAGTTTTTTTAAAAATTTTTGGGTTAAATTTTTTTAAAATTTTTTTAAAAATTTTTAATTTTGCCTTAAAAAAATAAAAATTTTTAAAAAATTCCCTTTTCAAAATTAAAATTTTAATTTGTTAAAAAGCCCGGGGTTTTAAAACCCAAACTTTTGATTTAAAAATTAAAAATAAAAAAAGACAAAATTTTTTTAAATTTTTTAAAAAATTTTTGGGGTTTGAACATTAATTCAGAATAAACACATTTAAAATTTTTTTTTTGGAAAAAATTTTTTTTAAAAATTTTTAAATTAATCTTAAAAAACCCAAAGAAAAGTTTTTGTTTAAATTTTAAAAACATTTGTTTGTGCAACTTTTAATTTCCTAAAAACCCTTTTAAAATTGTTTTTTGGGTTTATTTAAAAAAACTTTTGATTTTTCCTTTACCCCAATACTTCTAAAAAGTCGCATTAAAAAATTTTTTGTCCTTACAAGAATGAAATAACTAGGGTTTGCTTAAGAATGATGAAAACAGTTAAATTTCCCACTATATAGAACACATTTTATTTCATTTGTCTTTTTTGGGTTAATTTTTATTTAAAAATTTTTTTATTTGGTATCCTACACTTAAATATTTCTAAGAAGAAACCCATGTAACTAATTGCCTTACAAAAAAGTAAAAAAAAAACCATTTGCAAAAGAATGATGACAAAGTTAAATTTCAGCTATATAGAACAAAATGTTACTCACTTGTCGTTTTAGGAGTATTTTTTAAAAAAACCTTTTGAGAGGTGTGCTTACACTTAAATTACTTCAAAGAAGTAACCATGCATCAAATTTGGGCCCTTACAAGATTGTAATGGTTACGATTTGTTTAAGAATGATGACAACAGAAAAATTTCCCCAGCTATATAGAACACATGTTACTCTTTTGGGTCTTTTTTTGGGAAATATATTTATTAAAAAAACTTTTGAGTTGTCCCCCAAAAATTTTCAATACTCAAGAAAAACCCAAAAGAAACTAATTTTTCCTTTAAAAAAGAATGTAATAACAACGATTTGTTTAAGAATGATGAAAACCCATTTTAAATTTCTGCTAAATTTTTTTTTTTTTTTTTTTTTTTTTTTTTTTTTTTTTTTTTTTTTTTTTTTTTTTTTTTTTTTTTTTTTTTTTTTTTTTTTTTTTTTTTTTTTTTTTTTTTTTTTTTTTTTTTTTTTTTTTTTTTTTTTTTTTTTTTTTTTTTTTTTTTTTTTTTTTTTTTTTTTTTTTTTTTTTTTTTTTTTTTTTTTTTTTTTTTTTTTTTTTTTTTTTTTTTTTTTTTTTTTTTTTTTTTTTTTTTTTTTTTTTTTTTTTTTTTTTTTTTTTTTTTTTTTTTTTTTTTTTTTTTTTTTTTTTTTTTTTTTTTTTTTTTTTTTTTTTTTTTTTTTTTTTTTTTTCTTCAAATGAATAACGATTTTTAGTTACAAATTAATACAATTTCAATTTCATTTGTTTATATTTATAAAATTTTATTATCCTTTTATATTTAAAATTGGTACAACCCCTTCAGAATTATAACATTTCTTAAAGAGAAATCATGCAAAGAAATGACTCATTTCGTTTAAGGAAATTTTTAAAACTTTAGATTAAATAAACTTTAGAATACACAGTAAAAATTTTTTAAAAGCATAATAATTCTTAAATAGAAATCAATTTAAATTTTAATTTTTGTTTAAATTTATCCCTTTTTAGTTTCCAAAATTATTTGAAACAACAAAAATTTACAGTAAACTATTCTAAAAATGAAATAGTTCTTGATATAAACATTTCATTTGTTTGGAATTTATTAAATTTTTTGGTTAAATTTAAAATTTAGTAAAACAATTCTAAGACTGATAATAATTCTAAGAAATACAATTTTTTATAAAAATTAATTTCCTTTTTTTTGGGTTTTAAAATTTTAAATTTAATACATACCAAAATTCATTAAATTGAAAAAGTTAAAATAAATTTAAAGGGAAAAAATTATTCGCTATAAAATCACATTATCTCATTGTCGTTTTGGTTATTTATAAAAATTTTGATGGTATGCCTAACTCAATATTAAAAAGGTAATTTTTCTAAAGATGTAATAACACGTTGCTTAAGAATGAAACTTATTCAGCTATATAGAAACATGTTACTCATTGTCTTTTGGGTTATTTATTAAAATTTTAGTGTATCTACACTACAATACTTAGAAGAACCATGTAACTATTTTAAAATTTAATCCATTGTTTGGATGACACAGTTCAATTCAGCAATAGACACATTATCATTGGGTTTTGGTTATTTTAAAAACTTTGAGGTTGCTACATTAATACTTCTAAAAGTACAAATTTCTTAAATTGTAATTACATTTGTTAAAATGAGACAACAGTAATTATTAAACTGTTTCATTGTGTTTTGGTTATTTATTAAAATTTGAGTTTTAAACCAATTACCAAGAAGACCCATGAACTAATTGTCCTTAAAGATGTAATAAACATTTGTTAAATGATGACACATTATCGAATAACAATGTACCATTTGTTTTTGGGATATATTTATTAAAACTTTTTTAAATTCTAAAAGAAAAATTTTAATTTTAAAAGATCAATTTTTAAAAAAATTTAAACTTTAAAATTTTTCTTTGTTTTAAATTTTTTAAAACTTTTGGTATCAACTCAATACTTAAAACCTAAAATTTTAAAAAGTATACACGTTTTAAAAGATACACTTTAATTGTTTGGAAATTTCTTTTTTTGGTTTATTAAAAATTTGGTTACTAAATTCCCAAGAGATGTAATATTTTTAAAAGAATATCATTGTTTAAAAAAAAATTCTTTTAAAAATTTAGTGTTTTTTAATTTTAAAACTTTGATTTTTAAAAAACCTTTTTAAAAATTTTTTAAAAAAATTTTTGTTTTTAAAATTTTTTTTAAAAAATTTTATTTTTTTAAAAAACCAATTGCTTAAAAACAACAGTTAATTCAAAAATTTACCATTTTTTTTTTTTTTTTAAAATTTAAAATTTTTACACAATACTCAAAGTAGCAGTAAAATTGCCCTAAAGATGAAAACCCCTTTGCTTAAGAAAGGAAACATTAATTTATATTAACCATTTTCTTTGTTTATTTTTTAAATTTGATGTTTTCCTAGAAAACCCTTTAAAATTCCAAAAAATTTCTTCAAGTGAATATAATATTCTTAAGATATGAAAAGTTAATTCGTTTGAAAGTTATTTTCTTTTGGGGGAATTATCAAACTTTTTTAGGAACTAATCTTCAAAAATAGTTACATTTTTTAAGAATGATAACCATTGCTAAGAAACAAATTTATTCGTTTGAAATTTTAAAACTTTTGGTATATTTATAAAACTTAATGGTTATTCCACAATCTAAAATACGTGTAAATTTCTTTAATGTAATAACTACATTTGAAAAGGAATTTTCCATATTTAGAATGAAAATTTGTTTGGATGTTTATTTAAAAATTTTAGTTTTTAAAATATACTTTAAAAGCATTTAATTTTCCTTGTTAATTTAATTTTGGTTTGACAATCAATACTTAAGACATTAATTTGTTTGATTTTAAAATTTTAAATGTTAACATTAAATTTCAAAAACCATGACTATTTTTAAGATGTATATCATTTTAAATTTAACTTAATTATATATAGAAACATGTTACTCATTTGTCTTTTTTTGGGGATATATTTATTAAAACTTTTGACTGTTATCCTCACTTCAATATTTCTAAAAAGTACGCATGAAACAATTGTTCCTTACAAGAATTAATACTACATTTGCTTAAGAATGATGACAACAGTTCAATTCAGCTATATAGAACACATGTTATCATTTGTCGTTTTAGGTTATTTATTACAAAACTTTTAAATTGTATGCCTACAATTCAAACTTCTAAAAAATTACACATGAACTAATTGTTCCTTTCAAGATTGAATAATACGAATTGCTTAAGAATGATGACAACAGTTCAATTCGGCTATATAGAACATTGTTACTCATTTGTCGTTTTGGGGATATATTTATTTCAAAACTTTTGAAGGTTTCTACACATCAATACTTCTAAGAATACCAATGAACTAATTGTCCTTAAAGAATGATATAACTACGTTTTGTAAGAAGGATGACATAGTTCAATTCAGCTATATAGAACACATGTTCTCATTTTTCTTTTTTGGGTATTTTTTATTACAAAACTTTTGACAGGTAGCTACACATCAATATTTCTAAAAATACGCCTGTAACTAATTGTCCTTACAAAAATGTAATAACTACGATTTGCTTAAGAATGATGACAACAGTTCAATTCAGCTAAATAACACATTTTACTCTTTTGTCTTTTTTTGGGGATTATTTACTATAAAACTTTTGAGTTTTATCCTACACTTCAATACTTCTAAGATGTACGCATGTAAATAATGTCCTTACAAGAATTTAATAACTACGATTTGCTTGAAATGATGACAACAGTTCAATTCAGCTATATAGAACACATGTACTCATTTTTCGTTTTTGGTTATATTTATTAAAAACTTTTTGTGGTATCCCTTTACACTTCAATATTCTAAGAAGTACCATGTAAAAATTTGTCTTACAAATGTATAATACGATTTTTAGATGATGAAACAGTTAAATTCAGCTATATAGAACATGTTATCATTTGTCGTTTTGGGTTATATTTATTATAAACTTTTGAGTTGTATGCCTACACTTCAATACTCTAAGAATACCATGAATATTGTCTTCAAGATTGAATTACGTTTTGTTAAGAAGATGACAACATTTCAATTCGCTATATGAACACATGTTACTATTGTCGTTTGGTTATTTATAAAAACTTTGGGGTTGTTACACTTCAATATCTAAGAGACCATGCATTTGTCTTACGATTGTATTACATTTGTTAAATGATGACAACATTTAAATCAGTTATAGACACATGTACTTGTGTTTTTGTATATTTTTTAAAATTTTTAGTGTATCCTAATCAATTCTCAAGAATACCATGAATATTTTTCCCTACAAAATGTAATAAAACGATTGTTAAGAATATGAAACAGTTCAATCAGCATATAGAAACATGTTACTATTTTGTTTTGGGATATATTTTTAAAACTTTTATTGTATACTACATAATCTGCAGAAACCTTTTAACTAATTGTCCTTACAAGATGTAATAACACATTGTTAAGAATATGACAACAGTTCAATCAGCTTATAGAACACATGTTACCATTGTCGTTTTGGATTTTTATTACAAAACTTTGAGTTTGTTCACTTCATACTTCTAAGAAGTACATGACAATTGTCCTTACAAGAAAGTTACAGATTTGTTAAGATATGACAACAGTTCAATCAGATATAGAACACACTCTTTGTCGTTTGGATATTTTATTAAACTTTTGTTGTACCTCAATCAAACTCTAGAAAACCATGAACTAATTGTTTTACAAGAATCAATAACACGATTTGCTAGAATGATGACAACAGTTAATTCGCTAATAAACACTGTTACCATTGTCGTTTTGGGGAATATTTTATTCAAACTTTATGGTTGCCCCCAATACTTCAAAATACGATGTAATAATTGTCCTTCAGAATGAATAACACGATTGCTAGAATATGCAAATTAATTCGTATATAAACATTATCTCATTTTCGTTTTGGGTTATTTATTACAAAACTTTTGACGTAGCCTAACATCATATTCTAGAAATACGCTGTAATAATGTCCTTACAAGAGTAAACCGATTTTTAAAAGATGACAACATTCATAGCTATTAAAAAACACATTTACTCATTTTCGTTTTGGGAATTATTAAAACTTTGATTTATCCTACATCAAATTCAAAAATACATGTAATAATTCTTCAAGAATAATACTACGTTTGCTTAGATGATGACAACAGTCAATTCAGCTATATAGACCTGTTTCATTTGTCGTTTTGGGTATATTATTTAAAACTTTTGATGGTATCCACTCATACCTAAGAAACGATGAACTAATTGTCCTTACAAGAATGAATACACATTGTTTAAGAAGTGACAATTCAATTCAGTATATAGAACACATTTACTCATTTCGTTTTTGGTATATTTATTAAAAATTTTGATGTATCCTACAATCAATACTCTAGAAACCCGAACATTGTCCTTAAAGATTATAACACATTTGCTTAAGAAGATGACAACAGTTAATTCGCTAAATAGACACATTTACCATTGTCGTTTTTGGATTATTTATAAAAACTTTTGATTTATCCTACCCATACTTCTAAAAGTCGCATGTAAATATGTTTACAAGAATTATAACTACGATTTGCTTAAGAATGATGACAACATTAATTCGTTTAAAATCACATTTATTCATTTGTCGTTTTGGTATATTTATTAAAACTTTTGAGGTATGCCTAACTCAATATTCTAAGAATACGCATGTAAAATTGCCCTTACAAAAATGTAAAACTCGATTGTTAAGATGATGAAACAGTTCATTCAGCTATATAAAACATGTTACCATTTGTATTTTGGGTAATTTATAAAAACTTTTTAGTGTACTACACTCAAACTCTAAGAAAAAAAAAAAAAAAAAAAAAAAAAAAAAAAAAAAAAAAAAAAAAAAAAAAAAAAAAAAAAAAAAAAAAAAAAAAAAAAAAAAAAAAAAAAAAAAAAAAAAAAAAAAAAAAAAAAAAAAAAAAAAAAAAAAAAAAAAAAAAAAAAAAAAAAAAAAAAAAAAAAAAAAAAAAAAAAAAAAAAAAAAAAAAAAAAAAAAAAAAAAAAAAAAAAAAAAAAAAAAAAAAAAAAAAAAAAAAAAAAAAAAAAAAAAAAAAAAAAAAAAAAAAAAAAAAAAAAAAAAAAAAAAAAAAAAAAAAAAAAAAAAAAAAAAAAAAAAAAAAAAAAAAAAAAAAAAAAAAAAAAAAAAAAAAAAAAAAAAAAAAAAAAAAAAAAAAAAAAAAAAAAAAAAAAAAAAATAAAACCCTTTAATTTGTCTTTTTAAATTTTTTTTTAAAAATTTTATTATTCAACATTAAAATTCAAAAAATAAAAATGTTATTTTTTTAAAAATGTTTCAATTTAAAAATTTGAAAAGTTCAATTCAAAATTTAAAAGTACATTTTTTCTTTTTTTTTTTTTTTACAAAATTTTTGGGTTTTTTTTTAAAAATATTCAAAAATAACCCGTTTAAAAATTTACAAGTGTTTAAAATTTTTAAAAATTACAACTTAAATTTCAGCAAAAAACCCTTTTACTATTTTTTTTTTTGGGTTTAAATTTTTTTAAAAATTTTTAAAAAAAATTCTTAGAAAGAACAATTTTTTTGTTTTTTTTAAAAAAAAATTTTTTAAAAAAATTTCATTCAATTCAGTAATGAAAAAAATATTGTCTTTTTAAAAATTTATTAAAAATTTTAGAGGGTGTTTTCATTCAATATTTAAGAAAATAACCCTAAAATTTTTTTTTTTGTTTTTTTTTTTAAAAATAACCAAAATTCAGATAATGAAAAATTTTAAAACATTTTTTTTTGGGGTAATTTTTTAAAAACTTTTAGTTTTATCCCATTCAATTTCAAAAAAAAATTTTTTTTTAAAAATTTAAAACCATTTTTAAGAAATGCACATTTCTTAAAATAAAAATGTTCCCATTTTTTTTTAAGGGTTTTTTTTTTAAAAAACTTTTAATTTGTTTTTAATATTTAAAATTTTAAAATTTTTTTCAAAATAATTTTTAAAGAAGAATTTAAAAATTCTTGTTTAAAAAATTTTAAAATTTTGTTTTTGGGTATTTTTTTTTTAAAATTTTTTTTTTTTAAAAAATAAACTTAAAAAAAATAAAATTAACTTTTTCTTAAAGAAGAAATAATATTTTTCCCTCAAGAGATAAAATTTTTAAAATTTTAATGAAACAGTTTTTTTTTACTTTTGGGGTTTTTAATTTTTAAAAAAATTTTTTGGGATTTAAATTTTTTTTTTAAAAAATACCCTTAAAACTTAAAGACGAATAACTAATTTTCTTAAAAATGAAACTTCAATTTCCAAAAAAACAAAATTTATCATTTGCTTTTTTTTATTTTTTAAAAAATTTTTTTTTCCCAATTAAATTTCTAAAAAAATTTT
>JARBHB010000416.1:0-13308 GCA_029891345.1 Dryococelus australis | reverse complement strand
AGTCATATACAACTCTCAGGTATCATCTCTTTCAAAATATATCTGCCTATAACATTTATTTATTCATTAATAAATGTGATGTCCCTAAAAATGTGTGTAATTTTTCATGCTAGAGACAAATTAACATGGACCTACAAAGCTTGGTAAACCTTGCACCACTCAATGTTTCTAAACATTCTTGATGACAAGGGGATGCTAAGTACATATACAACTCTCAGGTATCATCTCTTTCAAAATATATCTGCCTATAAACATTTATTTATTCATTTAATAAATGTGATGTCCCTAAAATTGTGTGTAATTTTCATGCTAGAGACAAATTAACATGGACCTACAAAGCTTGGTAAACCTTGCCCACTCAATGTTTCTAAAACATTCTTGATGACAAGGGGATGCTAAGTACATATAAAAACTCGCAGGTATCATCTCTTTCAAAATATATTGCCTATAAACATTTATTTATTCATTTAAAATTTAAAAGTGTGTAATTTTCATGCTAGAGACAAATAACATGGACCTACAAAGCTTGGTAAAACCTTGCACCACTCATTGTTTCTAAACATTCTTGATGACAAGGGGATGCTAAGTACATATACAACTCTCAGGTATCATCTCTTTCAAAATATATCTGCCTATTAAACATTTATTTATTCATTAAATAAATGTGATGTCCCTAAAAATGTGTGTAATTTTCATGCTAGAGACAAATTAACATGGACCTACAAGCTTGGTAAAACCTTGCACCACTCAATGTTTCTAAACATTCTTGATGACAAGGGGATGCTATGTACTATACAACTCTCAGGTATCATCTCTTTCAAAATATATCTGCCTATAAACATTTATTTATTCATTTAAAAAATGTGATGTCCCTAAAAATGTGTGTAATTTTATGCTAGAGACAAATTAACATGGCCCTACAAAGCTTGGTAAAACCTTGCACCACTCAATGTTTCTAAACATTCTTGATGACAAGGGGATGCTAAGTACATATACAACTCTCAGGTATCATCTCTTTCAAAATATATCTGCCTATAAACATTTATTTATTCATTAAAAAATGTGATGTCCCTAAAAATGTGTGTAATTTTCATGCTAGAGACAAATTAACATGGACCTACAAAGCTTGGTAAAACCTTGCACCACTCAATGTTTCTAAACATTCTTGATGACAAGGGGATGCTAAGTACATATACAACTTCAGGTATCATCTCTTTCAAATATATCTCCCTTTATAAACATTTATTTATTCTTTTAAAATGTGATGTCCAAAAATGTGTGTAATTTTCATGCTAGAGACAAATTAACATGGACCTACAATGCTTGGTAAAACCTTGCACCACTCAATGTTTCTAAACATTCTTGATGACAAGGGGATGCTATAGTACATATACAACTCTCAGGTATCATCTCTTTCAAAATATATCTGCCTATAAACATTTATTATTATTTAAAATGTGATGTCCATAAAAATGTGTGTAATTTTCATGCTAGAGACAAATAAACATGGACCTACAAAGCTGGTAAAACCTTGCACCACTCAATGTTTCTAAAACATTCTTGATGACAAGGGGATGCTAATTTACATATACAACTCTCAGGTATCATCTCTTTCAAAATTTATCTGCCTATAAACATTTATTTATTCATTAAATAAATGTGATGTCCCTAAAAATGTGTGTAATTTTCATGCTAGAGACAAATTAACATGGACCTACAAAGCTTGGTAAAAACCTTGCACCACTCAATGTTTCTAAACATTCTTGATGACAAGGGGATGCTAATTTCATATACAACTCTCAGGTATCATCTCTTTCAAAATATATCTGCCTATAAACATTTATTTATTCATTTAAAAATGTGATGTCCTAAAATTTTTTAATTTTCATGTAGAGACAAATTAACATGGACCTACAAAGCTTGGTAAAACCTTGCACCACTCAATGTTTCTAAACATTCTTGATGACAAGGGGATGCTAAGTACATATACAACTCTCAGGTATCATCTCTTTCAAATATATCTGCCTATAAACATTTATTTATTCATTAAAAATGTGATGTCCCTAAAAATGTGTGTAATTTTCATGCTAGAGACAAATTAACATGGACCTACAAAGCTTGGTAAAACCTTGCACCACTCAATGTTTCTAAATTCTTGATGACAAGGGGATGCTAAGTACATATACAACTCTCAGGTATCATCTCTTTAAAAAATATATCTCCCTTTATAAACATTTATTTATTCATTAAAAAAGTGATGTCCTAAAAATGTGTGTAATTTTCATGCTAGAGACAAATTAACATGGACCTACAAAGCTTGGTAAACCTTGCACCACTCAATGTTTCTAAACATTCTTGATGACAAGGGGATGCTAAGTACATATACAACTCTCAGGTATCATCTCTTTCAAAATATATCTGCCTATAAACATTTATTTATTCATTTAAAAATGTGATGTCCCTAAAAATGTGTGTAATTTTCATGCTAGAGACAAATTAACATGGACCTACAAAGCTTGGTAAAACCTTGCACCACTCAATGTTTCTAAACATTCTTGATGACAAGGGGTTGCTAGTACATATACAACTCTCAGGTATCATCTCTTTCAAAATATATTGCCTATAAACATTTATTTATTCATTTAACAATGTGATGTCCCTAAAAATGTGTGTAATTTTCATGCTAGAGACAAATTAACATGGACCTACAAAGCTTGGTAAAACCTTGCACCACTCAATGTTTCTAAACATTCTTGATGACAAGGGGATGTAAGTACATATACAAACTTCAGGTATCATCTTTTCAAAATATATCTGCCTATAAACATTTATTTATTCATTTAAACAAATGTGATGTCCCTAAAATGTGTGTAATTTTTCATGCTAGAGACAAATTAACATGGACCTACAAAGTTTGGGTTTAAAACCTTGCACCACTCAATGTTTCTAAACATTCTTGATGACAAGGGGATGCTAAGTACATATACAACTCTCAGGTATCATCTCTTTCAAAATATATCTGCCTATAAACATTTATTTATTCATTAAAAATGTGATGTCCTAAAAATTTGTGTGTAATTTTCATGCTAGAGACAAATTAACATGGACCTACAAAGCTTGGTAAAACCTTGCACCACTCAATGTTTCTAAACATTCTTGATGAAAGGGGATGCTAAGTACATATACAACCTCAGGTATCATCTCTTTCAAAATATATCTGCCTATAACATTTATTTATTCATTTAAACAATGTGAGTCCCTAAAATGTGTGTAATTTTCATGCTAGAGACAAATTAACATGGACTACAAAGCTTGGTAAAACCTTGCACCACTCAATGTTTCTAAACATTCTTGATGACAAGGGGATGCTAAGTACTTTATACAACTCTCAGGTATCATCTTTTTTCAAAATATATCTCCCTATAAACATTTATTTATTCATTAAATAAATGTGATGTCCCTAAAAATGTTGTGTAATTTTCATGCTAGAGGACAAATTAACATGGACCTACAAAGCTTTATCCTTACACTTTTTTTAAAATTATTTAAAGGGAATTTTTGTAGAAAATAAGGACCTAAAATTAACTTGCCCATCAATTTTTAAACATTCTTATAAGGGAGTCTTAAAATTAGTTCATCTTTTCAAATATATTGCCTAAAACTTTATTTATTTTTAAACATTTCTAAAGGTGAATTTCATTAAACACAGTACATTCTTCAAAATTTGCAAAACCTCATTATATTTCTAAACATTGATGCCAAGGGTGTAATTTTCAACTAGGAATTTAAATATCCTAAAATTGTACTTCATCATGTTCTAAACTTTTGTGAAAGATGCTAAGTAATAAAATGGTACATCTTTTCAAATTATTGCACACATTTTTATTCATTAAATAAATGGATGCTAAAATTTCAATTTCAGTAATCATTAAATGATCTCGCTATAAACTTTCATCATTTTAAAATTTGATGACTAAGATGTAAGTCTTAAACAATAACATGCTCAAAAATTTGTAAAACTTACATCATTTAAAATTTTGTAAAGGGGATGCTAAGACAATACAACTCAGGTATTACTTACATAATGCTTAAACATTTTTTCATGAGAAATGTGAGTCCTAAAATGTGGTATTTTCTCTAAAAAATTACATGAAACTAAAATTGTAAAACTTGCACATAGTTTTAATCATTCTTGAGAAAGGACTAAGTTATAAACCTCAGATCATTTTTCAAAAATTCTTTAAAGATTATTATAAAATAGGTTAAAAATGTAATTTTCATGCTAACAATTAATGATACAATTGGTAAAACTTTGAATTTTCTAAACATCTTAACAAGGGACTAATGTAAATACACCTATTTTTTTCAAATTATTGCTAAAACATTATTTACATTAAACATTGTTTCCTAAAATTTGTGTAATTTTTATTATAAAAATTAATGCCCAAAAGTTGTAAACTGGCAAACTAATGTTCTAAAATCTTGTAAAGGGGACTATTTTAAACATCTGTACAGTCTTAATATCTATAAAACTTTATTTATTCATTTACAAATATTCCATAAAATTTTTATTTTAATGTAGGCAAAAATGGACTTCAAGCTTGGTAAAATTCAGCCTCAAGTTGTAAAACTTGACACGGATGTTAAACATTTATACAAGGGAGTATCATCTTTCAAAATTATTCCATCAAATTTATTTCTTTAACAATTATTTCTAAAAATGTGTGATTTCCTAAGAAATTAATGCTAAAAATTAAAACTGACCTCAAGTTTTAAAATCTTGAGAATGTTCTAACAACTCTCAGGATCATTCTTTCAAATATATCTCCTTAAAATATTTTCATTAAAATATTTAAAAATGTGTTTAATTTTATTGCTAGAATAAATTAAAAGGCTAAAACTTGAAACTTCAAATTTTTAAACATTCTTATGACAAGGGGATGCTAGTAATATAAATCTCAGGTATCATCTCTTTCAAAATATATCTGCCTATAAACATTTATTTATTCATTTATAAATATGATTCCCTAAAAATGTGTATTTTAGAAATACAGGACCTAAAACTTGGACAACCAGTGGAACACTCAATTTTCTAAACATTTTGTGAAAGGGGAAAGTACATATAAAACTCTCAGATCATCTCTTTCAAAATATATCTGCCTATAAATTATTTATTATTTTAAAAATGTGATTCCCTAAAAGTTGTAATTTTCATGCTAGAGACAAATTAACTGGACCTAAAAGCTTGGTAAACCTTGCACCACTCATGTTTTAAACATTTTATGACAAGGGATGCTAAGTAATATACAACCTCAGGTATCACTCTTTCAAAATATATCTGCTATAAACATTTATTTATTCATTATAATGATGTCCAAAAATTTGTAATTTTCATGCTAGAGACAAATTAACATGGACCTACAAAGTGGTAAAACCTTGCCCATCAATGTTTCTAAACATTCTTGATGAAGGGGATGCTAAGTACATATACAACTCAGGTATCTTTCAATTTCAAAAATTTTCTAAAAAATTTTTTATTTTAATATGTAGCCAATAAATGTAAATTTAACTGAACAAATAAATGCTAAACGTAACTTGCACGTCATGTTTCTAAACATCTAGAAGTTAATACTATAAACTTATTTATTCTTTAAAATATTGCCTATAAAATTTTTATTTTATTAAAAATGATGCCTAAAAGTTGGTTAATTTTCATCTAAGAAATAACATGGATACAAAGTTGGTAAAACTTCAACCCAATTTTTAAAATTCTTCATGAAAGGATGTATATTTAACTTCAGTTCATTTTTAAATTTCTGCTAAAAATTATTATTCTAAATTAAACTTTCCCTAAAAATTGTTAATTTTATGCAGGGAAAATTAAATGACTACAACTGGTAAACTTTCCAATCAATGTTTTAAACATTTTATCAGGTGTAGTCATATAAAATGGTATTTTCATCTCAAATAATCGCCTAAAATATTTATCTTACAATCCTAAAAATGTTATTTTATCTGAACAATTAACATGAACTCAGTTGACCTTCACATCTGTTTTAAAATTTTATTAAAAGGGGATGTATAATAAAATTAAGTTATTTTCAAAATAATCGCAAAAATTTATATTCAACAATAATTTTTCCTAAAATTGTGAATTTATGCTAAGACAATTAAACTGGACCTTCACTTTAAAATCCTGCCAACATTTTTCTAAACATTTTGATGCATCTAAAATTAATTTCTCTGGACATTTAAATGCCTAAAACTTATTTATCATTAAATCAATGTATTCCTAAAATTTGTGAATTATGCTAAGACAAATAACATGACTACATCTTGTAAATTTGCACATCATTTTTCTAAACATTTTGTGACAAGGGATGTAATTTATAAACAAGTATACTCTTCAAAATATTTGCTATAAACATTTATTTATTTTTAAAAATTGATGCCAAAAATGTGTGTAATTTCACAGAAATTAACATGCAAAACTTGGTAAAACTTTACTAATTTTTAAACATTTGATGCAAGGGGTGTAATTTATCAACAGTATACTGTTTCAAATATTGCATAAAACTTATTTATTTTTAAACATTGATGCCAAGAGTGTGTAATTTCTTAGAAATCCTATGATCACAAACTTTATATCTACACTAATGTTTCCTAAAAATTTATTAGATAACAATAAAGCTCAGGTACTCTTTTAAAATTCATGCTAAACATTTTCATTAAACATTTTAAAAGTGTATATTTTCATGCAGGACATTCATCTCAAATCTTGGTAAAACTTACACTCAATGTTTCTAAAATTTTGTGATAGATGCTAAGACAATACAACTCAGGTTATCTTCAAAATCTGCTTAAACATTTTTTACATTAATAAAAACCAGTTTATTTTTCAAATACATTAACATGATTACAATTTAAAAACTTGCACCAAATGTTTCTAATTTTTGAGAAAGGATGCTAAAATTAAACCTGGATCATTTTTCAAAATTCTGATAAAGATTTTTTCATTAAATTCAGTATGTCCTAAAATGTTATTTCATAAACAATTAATGACTAAAGTGGTAAACTTGCACAAATGTTTTTAATTCTGAGACAAGGGATGTATAAATTAAACCTTAGGACTCTTTTCAAAATTTGCTATAAACTTATTTATCATTAAACTCGATGTCAAAATTGTAATTTTCTGCTAAAAATTAACTGTCTAAAATTGGTAAAACCTTACTAATGTTTCTAAACAATAAAGGGATCAAGTGTAACAACTCCTATCATTTTTCAAAATTTTATGGCTAACATATAAATTAAGATATTTTCCAAAAATTGTTAATTTTATTAAGAAAAATTATTGGACCTAAAAGTTGAAAATTCATCATGTCTAAACATGTCTACAAGGGTGTAAACTTCAACCAGTCATTTTTCAAAATTTATCGTTAAACTTATCATTAAAATGTTTCAAAAATGTGTTAAATTTATGTAAAAATTAAAATCGAGTTTAAAACCTTGATAATTTTCTAAACATTTACAAGGACTAAGTGAAACTCCCCGTATTTTTTAAAATTTGCAGGATGTTATTTATTCAAAATTTCTAAAATTGTTAATTTTATTAGCATTAAATGTCAAATTGGTAATTTCACTCAGTAAAATTAATGACAAGGTTGTAAAACTTCAACCTCGTTATACTCTTTCAAATATCTGCTATAAACAATATCATTAAATAATTTTCAAAAATTGTTAATTTATTAACATTAAGACTCATGGTTGTAAAAATTGAATTCATGTCTAAACATTGAACAAGGGTGCAAAGTCTAACACCTCAATTTCTAAATTTTGCAAAGTATTTATTCATAAAAATTATTCCCTAAAATTTTTTCTGCTAAACAATTTATCATGATACAAGTGGTAAAATTGATTTTCTAAACAATTAACAGGTGCTAAGTAAATCACCCTAATCTCTTTCAAAATTCTGCCAAAAGATTATTCTTTAACATGTATATCTCTAAAATTTGATACATTAATATAAACATGGATTAAAAGTGGTAATTTCACCCTATGTCAAAATTAACAGGGCTCAAAGTTGTAAAACTTCAGATCATTTTCAAATATATTGTATAACATTATTTATTCTTATAAATCTCAATTTCTTTATATGCAATAAAATGACTATAATTAAAAAATTGTAATTTTAACTTCGAGAAAATCTAAGACTAAAACTCTGGTACACTTCACAAATATTTCAAACATTTATAATCATTAAAAAAGTATTCCTAAAATTTTTTCTGCTAAAAATTTATATTCAATTGTAAATTGCCCAATATGTTTAAATTCTGAGACAAGGATGCTAAAGTTTAAACTCCTCATTTTTCTAACTCTTGATAAAGTGATTATTCATTAAATTGTGATTCCTTACAATTTGTAATTTTCTGCTAAAAATTATCATATTCAAAATTGTAATCCTACACTTATTTTCACATCTTAGACAAATGGATGCTAATTAAATTTAAAACCTCATCCTCAAATTTCACTCTTAAATTATATGATTTAAAAATTATTCCTAAAAGTTTAAATTTTCATGCTAAGAATTAACTATTATTACAACTTGTAACCTTGTCCAAAAATGTTTAATATTTGATGACAAGATATGCTAGATCAAAACATTGGACATCATTTCAAAATATATTTCTAAAACATTTTTATAATGGAATAATGATGATACTAAAAATGGTTAATTTTCATAAAACACTAAAAATTTAAAATTCGTTAAACTTGATTCAAATGTTTGCTAAATTTATGTAGAGCAAATAATAACTGACTTCAGGTATCTTCATCCCTAAATGTTTCTAAAATTTATTGATGGAATCTAATATTAAAAACTTCGTATTTTCATTTCAACAATTATCCACATACATGTTGTATTAATTTGAACAACTAATGTCCTAAAATGTTATTTTCATGCTAGAGTAAAATTAACATACACTTACAGATGCTTTTTCAAAATTTATCTGCCTATAAAATTTATTTATTCTTAACTAAAGTGTCTAATTTTATAACTTTGTATAATTTAAAATGCCTAAAACTTGTTTAATTCATAACAGGTTCTAAACATTGTGACAATTTTATGCTAAGACATTACAAGGGCTAATACATTCTTTAAAAATTGCCTCATCAAATTTTTTAAAATTATATATAGAAAATGTGAATTTTAAACTAAGTAATTTTAAAATGACATACAAAGCTTGGTAAAACTTGCACCACTCAATTTCTAAAAATTCTTATGTCAGGGGATGCTAAGTACAATAAACTTCACGTATATCTTTTCAAAATATCTGCCTATAAACATTTTATAATTCTTTAACAGATGTGATTCTCTAAAAATGTGTGTATTTTATGCTAGCAAAATTAACATGGACCTAAAAGCTTGGTAAACTTACACCATAATGTTTCTAAATTTGTGATAGGGATGCTAAGTAATTAACAGACCACATATCTCTTTCAAATTATATTGCTATAACATTTATTTTTCATGAAATGGGTGTTTCTAAACAATCTAGTTATCAATGTTCAAAAATTAATAAACGACTTACAAGTTGTAAAAAAACTTGCACCCTCAAAAATTTAACATTCTTGTAAAAATATTAATATACCTACAATCTTGGTAAATCCTTCAAAATTATTCTAAAAATTTTTATATGAGACAAGTTGTCCAACCTCGGTAATTTTTCAAGAAATTAATGACCTATAAACTTGGTTATTCCTTCAAATTAGTTCTAAACATTTGTGACAATGTATGCAAAATTACAACATTCATCTTAAAAATCTGGTAAAATTTATTACTCAATTTTAAAATCTTGCTAAAGGGTGTAAGTAATTTAAACACTGAGGAAATTCTTATAAAATCTTGTAAAACTTATATTCATTTATCATTATTCTTAAAAAGTGTGTAATTTTGCTAGACAAATAAAATGGACCTAAAACTTTAAAATACTGCCCCTCAATTTTTAATCATTTTGATGAAAAAGAGGTGTAAGTATTTCATCTTGAGAAATATACTGCCTAAAAATTTTAAAATTTCATCATCAATGTTTAAATTTCTGAGACAAGGTGAATTCATGCTGAAAATTACATGGACCTAATTTTACAAATTTACTGCAATATTATTTAAATCATTCAAGGATAGTAATTTGTATATTCACTAAGAAATTAATCTTTAAAAATGCTCTAAAACTTGATTATTATTCTAAAATTTTGATGCCAAAAGGTGTAATTCATATAAATCTCAAATGTCCTTTCAAAAGATTTAACCTATACAACATTTTTTATATTTAAAATTTATGCCTAAAATTGTTAATTCACTAAGGATAATTTAAATGGATTCTGCTAGGTAAACTTATAATTCAATTTAAAAATTCTTATACAAGGGGATTTTAAGCATATAAAATTTACAGGTATCATCTCTTTAAAATATCTTGCTACAATTATTTATTAATTTAAACAATGTGATGTCCCTAAAATGTGTAATTTTCATGCTGATAAAATTAACATGGACCTACAAAGCTTGGTAAATACTTGCACACTTCAATGTTTCTAAAATTTCTAGAATGGGGTATGCTAGTACATATACAAATACATGGTATCATCATTTGAAAATACCTTCAAACATTTATTTATTCTTTAAACAATTGATGTCCAAAAGTTGATGTAATTTTACATGCTGAAAATAATTGGACTACAAGCTTGTAAAACCTTGCATCACTCAATTTTTTAAACATTCTTAAAAATGTGGATGTAATTACATTCAGATCATTTTAAAATTAATTCTTAAAATTTTTATCATTTAACAATGTATTCTAAAAGGTTAATTTGCTAAACAACTTCAAGATCATACTAACTTGTTTAAATTGCACCTATCAAATTTTTAATACATTTTAACAATGTGATGTCCCAAAAATTGTAATTTCAGTAAAAATTAAAAGATACTGCAACTGAAATTACCTATCAATGTTTCTAAACATTCTTGAAATGTGGATGCTAATGTAATAAAACTCAGGTTCATCTCTTTCATAAAATTTGCAACACATTTATTTATTCATTTAAAATCATGTGTCATGAAAATGTGTGTATTCATCTAGGACAAATTACATGGACAACATAGCTTGGTTAAAACCTTTATCCATTCAATGTTTAAATGTTTTGCAAAAGGGTGCTAAGTTTTCTTAAATCAGTTTACATCCTTAAATTGTAAACTTGCATCTCTATTTATTTAAACATTCTTGATAAAAGGTGTGTAATTTCATTAGCAAATTAAATGGACTTTAAAAATATGCTAAACACTTACTTATTATAAACATTTGATACAAATGCTAAGTAATTTCAGCTAAGATCATCTTACAAATTATTGTATAAACATTGTATCTCAATGTTTAAATTTTGATGCAAGGAATGTAATTACTTACAACTGTAAATCCCTACAAAGTTAAAACCTTACCATATTTTCATAAAAATGTATGTTCAAATTTAATGCTATAGACAAATTAATTCTTAACAAATCTCGTAAAACTTTGTTTTTCATGTTTAAAAATTACTTGACAAAGTGTAATTTCAAACAAATTAGTTACAATATAACTTGCAAAACATTATTTATCATTTAAAAATCTGATGATCCAAAAATGTTGTAATTACATTACAACACAATTAACATGTCTTTCAAAATTTGTAACTTGACCTCAATTATTCTAAACATCTTGGATGCCTAAAAATGTATGTACTATACAACTCTCAGGAATATCATTACATATACCCTAAACATGTTTGTAAAAATTGCCATAAAATTTTTAATTTATGAAAGGGAGAATTAACATGCTAAATCTCGGTAAACCTTCACAATCAAATTGTCTTATAAACATTCTTGATGTAAGGATGCTAAGTTTTTAAACTCAGGTATCATCTCTTTCAAATATTCTGCATAAACTTTATTTATTCATTAAAAAAATTTTAAGTTTTCATGCTAGGACAAATAATCAAAAGCTGGTAAAACCTTGCACCACTCAATGTTTCTAAACATTCTTGATGACAAGGATGTAATACATAGAATGCTAGGTATCATCTCTTCAAATATCTGCCTAAAAATTTATTTATTTTAAAAATTATGTCCCTAAAATTGTGTAATTTTCATGTAGAGACAAATTAACATGGACCTCAAAGCTTGGTAAAACCTTGCACCACTCATGTTCTAAAATTCTTGATACAAGGGGATGCTAAGTACTTATACAATCTCATTACATCTCTTCAAAATTATTTTTAAACATTTATTTATCTAAAGATGTGATGTCCCTACAATCGTGGTAATTTCATGAAATGATTAAACGGCTACTAATGTTTAAAACTTTATCCAAATGTTCTAAAATTTCTTGTGACAAGGATATAATATACTAAAACTTAGGTATCTCTTTACCATTATTGCCTAATTTAAAATTTATTATAAAAAGATGTAATTCCTAAAATGGTTAACTTTTCATTTAAGCTATAAATGTACTTACATATGAAACTTGCCCACTAATGTTTTATATCATCTTGATAAAGTATGTATTAAATACAACTAAAAGGTATCATCTTCTTTCCAAAATAATGTCTCTAAAACATTTATTTAAGATTTAATTATTCCTAAACATTTAGGTAATTTCATCAAAACTTACATAACATATTTGTTAAAATTGCAAAAATGTTTTAATTCATGATAAAGGATCTAAATATAATACTAAGGATATAACTTACACAATGTTTCCCATAAACATTTCTTATTCATTTAAGGATGCTAAGTGTCCTAAAACTAGGTTTTAATTTTCATGTAAGCCAAATAAAGGGACTACAAAGCTTGGTAAAACCTTCCCCAAAAAAAAGTTTCTAAACATTTTGATGACAAGGGGAGTAATTTCTTATACAACCTAGGTATCATCTCTTTAAAAAATACTCCCTAAAACATTTATTTATTCCATTTTTAAAAAGTGTGAAATTTTTTAAGCTAGAACAAATAACTGGACTACAAACTTGGAAAACCCCTTGGCACCACTCAAGTTTCAAAACATTCTTGATGACAAGGGGATGCTAAGTCTATACAACCTTCAGGTTCACCCTTTTTAAAAAATTTCTGCCTAAACATTTATTTTTTCATTTAAAAAATGTGATTCCCTAAAAATGTGTGTAATTTTTTCATGCAGAGAAAAAAATTAAAAAAAGGGACTACAAAGTTGGGAAAAACCTTGCACCACTCTTTGTTTCTAAACATTCTTATGACAAGGGGTGCTAAAG
>JARBHB010000415.1:0-13366 GCA_029891345.1 Dryococelus australis | reverse complement strand
CCCTGGGAAAAAACCAAAGATTTGGGCCCCTAACTCGAGGGGGAGGGTGGGGTTTTTTGCAAATTTGGGGGGCCCACAATGGGGGTGGGGTTTCCCCCCTTTCCCCTTTTTTTGGGGCTGAAAAATGGATTTGGGAGGAAGCTGGGGGGAAAGGAGGTTTTCTCCACCCTGGCGGGTGGCAAAAAGCCGTTACCGTGGGGTTGTCCTGCGGGGTTTTGGGCATTTGGTGTTGGGGGGGCAGCCCTTTTGGTTTTTGGAAGGTGGGGGGGTTTTCCCTTTTCCCTTTTTTTTTGCCACTTAGTCCCCACTCCTGGGGGTTTTTCCCCCATAATGAAACAATTTTTGATGGTCCCTAGATTTAGAAAATAGGTTTAGAACCAAAGCAAGACGGAGAAAACCCCCAGAAAACGCACCCATACCCCCAAAACCAGTAAACACAGGGGGGGTGGTGGTGGGGGGAAAGGTGGTTTATTTCTGGACGCCCCCGACGACAGGGGGTTTTGGTTTCCAAAAAGGTGGAAAAAACCCCCCGTAGGGGGCCCCAAACCCATTTCCCCCCGGGGGAAAAATTTTTCAACGTGGGGGGAACCGGAGGGGCGGAAGGGGGGGCTTTTTTTACAATCTTGGGGGGATTGTTTTTAAAATTTGGGGTTGGGGGGCTCTCCCCTTTACTGTGCGCAAGGTGAAAAATTTACGGGGGGGCCGGGGGGCCTGTGGTGTTTTTTCTGAGGGAGTGGGGGCCCGGTTAAGGGAGCCCGCAGTCCTACCCTAGGTTCAGAAATGGTTTGTGTAAAATACGAGGTTTCCTTCAGTCTGCCAGGTTGGTGTCTACAGAGGAATCAAACAGTCATCCTTAGAAATGAGTATGCAGCGGTTTTAGATAATTGCTTATTTGTTCCATGAGGAATAAACATGGTGGTCCATACTACTTCCTAAGACCAGACCGGAGGTAACCTATGTGAAACCAGGTGAAGGGGACTTTGGTCTAACCTGAACAAGGCAGATGCAGCTGGGTAGCTATTAAAACTACTGTTGCTAACTATCTCAATGCCGGTTATCCAGAAATGATTTTGGGGCCACTACCAGAAGGGCAGTGTGGTTGCCGTTACTGTAAGGGTGGGCAGTACGAGGGAGTTGAAGCAGTCTTCAAGGGTGGCTGGTGAACTGGTAGAGCTTCTGGTATGTCAGGAAAATGATGGTAGACAGCAGAGAGCCCCATGCACTCAAGGCGGGGAGCGAGCTGCTGGAGCTGGAGGAGGACTACAACTGGTGTTTCTTGGCTGCATGCTGGCATATATCCTGCCTGTTCGCCCTCGCCTGGGCTGCAGGGGTGCAGGCAGTAAGGAGCTTCGCCCCTGGGAGGAACTGCGTTCTAGTGCCATCCCTTGGTCTGCTGTGGAACTATGCGGCTCTGGAATTCAGTCTCGATTATTGGCCAGTGGCTCATTCACACTTGGGTGGGGGGTTTGTGTGATGTGTGACATTGGGTGAACAAATCAAACCGACGTGTCTATGGGTGCTCCTGCGACAAGGGGTGTATCTTTTAGGCAGTCAATGTTATCTGTTCCGGATTCAAACCCCACCTGGGGTAATGTGGTGGCATGTGCAAATGAGGCAAAGTCGTGGTTAAGTAAAGTCAGAATAAATGTTGTGCGTCTGTTTGATCTGTGTATTTACAAATAAGGAACTTTAAAAAAATGTTTTTCTCACTTTCCAATCATTGCCACATATTCTAATTTAAAAATCTTTACGTGAATGATAGTCACGTGGAGAATGCCATTGTCATGACTGTGCTCTGTTGTATTTTATGGTTAACATATAAGTTTCTGTGCACGTAACAGCATCCAAAAACACAGGCTGCCCATGAAATGATTATGTGGTAATACTGCATGAAATTATGTTGCACAGTAAATTTTGGTTATAACAATAGGTAATATCATCCATAGTGATAAATTTATTTCGTCATAGTCACTTATAGCATAGTTCCACTGTAGCAGGATTTTACTGTGCTCAGAGGTTGGCTACCTCAGAAAGCAGTTGATAAGACTTATGAACAAGGGTGTGCAAATATTCAGAAATTCGTGTACTGTATTTACCACGTAAGTAGACCTTTTTTTACCAATTTTTATCCTCCAAAATCACGCCTCAGCCAGTAATATTTCATGTAGTTCCGACGAAGTATATATAAAGCAAACTGGTATAAATTTAGCAGTGTCGTTACATGCAAAATACTAATCTAATAAAATGGTCATCATTGATAAAATCAATCAGTTGGCTGTGAAGCTCACCCCTTTATTGCTTGCAGGGTCTGTCCTCCAGTGTTACCAAGTCTTATATTGACAATCTGCTTTAACCAATTTTAAAATCAGCTAAAATGTATTTATAAAAATAGTAATAATAATATTACCAATAGCAATTTTCAGTTAAAAAACAAAATTATATACTGTTTTATTATGTACCTTTTTAAATTCTGCCAAAAGTAACATTTCTCCGCTAAACAGTACTAAATTTCGCGAAATGTAGCAGGTGGTCAGCTAAGTTGGCAACACTGCTGACCTCTAGCAAGGTCAAGGCTGTGTAGATATGCAGCCTGAATTGAGTATGCTTCGGCAAAGTTGGTTTCCTCCCCTTGCATGGCTGCCTGTGTGAGAGATAGCTGCCTAGCATCTAGCATGCCGGTCTTGCGCCTCCCTCTGGGTGCTGACCGGTTTGGAAGGGGAGGGGTAGATTTTCACTCCTCCTGCTGCTGATGCTTTCCCGTTATCGCTTCGCTTGCCATGAACATACTCCCTGGTCGATAAGCATTCCACATGCTCTCAGCTGACCGAGTTCGTGCAATGTATAAAAAATTTGGCTTGCATTCACGCTCATATAATTTTCTTTTTCAGAGGGTTAGAACGTTTTTGAGTCAGCTTGCGTTTGGTGTCCGCTTACAATAAATCATTTATGGTAGTTGGGAATAGTAACTGACAAATTATTCATATTTGAGCTTTGAATATCTTTTACGAAAATTGTGAATTATTTAAATTCTGTTCTCAAGTCGTTTAAACTTTTATTCCATGTATTCCATAGTTATTAGAGCTCAATCGTTACTAATCAAGATAACGGGTCGTGTTTCATATAATGTAATGCAACTTGCAATAAACAATTTCTCTTGCTGACTCAGGACTGTGGTGACAATAAATTGCAAACATGTACAAGGGTGATTCTCAGAAAACAAACCATAAAAAAAAAAATAGTTTTTATGTCTTAACTAAAGGTGAAATATAGGTAACTCACTTCATGCTTCCAAGAGGCTTAAATTAAGATTCAACTGGACACCACCGACCAGCCAGTCGTTTTGGTTTTCTGTCTGTCTCACACTCGCTCCCTGTCGAAAGTGCATATTTCCCCTTGTCCAGCTGAACTTCCCTCAACATTCCGCAACGTATTCCTCCCCTAACAAGGTTTGCTCCCACCCTTACACAGCTGCCTACTGTCGACACCCCTTGTGGTCTTGGATGCACCCCACCTGCATGCGGTCTACCTGCTGACTGCCTGCCGCATGTCTGCTCCTTGCTGTCGCTCTTCGGGGAAGTGATGTCAATGGACCTGTTAGGTTCTCCAATCCTTCCAACATTCTTTGTAATTCACATACTCATTCGTTCTTATTACATTTGAGTAAGGTATGTTACATGAACATTTTCATGACATTGAATATTTTTGAATGCATCGCTTGCTGTATTGCCATCATTCACTAGTATGTAATATAAAACTACGAACATTTTGTCCCATCTGATGGCATGGTCGGAAATGCCACTTGACATACATAGGAGTCAACCATGGCTGTAGCACGTGGCGTGGCAGAGGAGCTTCTGACCCCGTTTAAACAATAAATGAAAGGCACTGAATATGACACACTGTAAACATTTTTGGTCGAAAGAAAGTAATGTAAAACAACTATGTTTTAGATATTAAAATATGAACACATAATACGTAGCCAAAAATGTAAAGATGGTATACTACCTCCCTTCATAAATCCTGGCTACGCCCATGGTGCAGACTACTTCACCTATGGAGCACACCCAAAGAAGACTAGTAGAAGTGTATACACATACACTATAATACTGTATGTTACTGCAGACAAAATATAACGATATACAGTTAAGTTTTTGTGTAGCTGTTTCAAGCTTGTCTTCCCCAATACACTCCCTGAGAGAAAATAAACAGCCACCCCTTGTCTTAGCTGCCATAAAAATTTTAAAGATATACCTATCATTCCATCTTTTTCTTATGTTGCTGTACTCAGTTTTCTTAATTAAAAGTACTGTTCTGTTAGAAATCTTTTAAAACTGTATGTTAACCATTATTTTTAGGGAAGTGGTAAGGAAATAAATAAATGCACTAGTATTTTGTTTTTAATAATATATTGCTTAAGGTGCCCAAATGAATTTGTGTGAAAAGTTTCAATTTTAATAAAAAGAAACAGTAATTGGAAAATAATAACAATTCTTCCCAGTTATGGCACAAAGAACAATGTAATAACTAAGGAAAATACAATACAAATCCAACATGCCTATGTTAGTAAAGTTGGTTCCTTGTAAAATAAGTAACAATTATTGAATAACTATGATATGGAGTGCATGCCATATTGTATGACTATTGATAAAGTGCAAAGTTGTTAGCATTTAGTAATATTTAAATTAAAATTATGTTAAGACTTGGTACAAGTTCTTTCTTTTATTGCAGCGAGCGAAAGCACTAAAGCAGAAGAAAGAAGAAGGTAATGAGGCATTCAAAGGAGTGAGGTACACAGAAGCATATAATCTTTATACAGAAGCATTGAATATAGATCCACACAATTCTGCAGTAAATGCAAAGCTTTATTTCAACAGAGCAACTGTTTCAGCAAAGGTAAGTCTTTATGGTTTTATAAATTTGCCATAGATTTCATTAGTGAATCCCAGGTGAGACGTTTGTGTGTCATTGAGTAGAGATGGGCTATTGTTAGTTTTTAATTTCAGATTCTATTGTTAGTTCTTGATCTAGAGTCCAGATCTTTCTCTGCTTAACTGCCTAAAAGGTCACAGTAATAAAATGAATCTCCAAAACAGTACAGGGAAATGTTACAGAAATTTTTGTACTGTTAGGGTAGTAATGTTTTATGTCTTATGCAACTGGATATGGTAAAGTTGCTATAACATATAACAAACCTGAGGGGTCCAGAACTGTTGCTTGTTTATTTTTTTTTTTTTACACGGAAACGCACTCACAAATTTTAATTGAAGTAAGATTATTTTACAACAATTATAGTCTCACTGTCTGTCATTACATTTTACCATACTTTTAGACAAACAGGGGTAAATTCCACATATCAAGCAGTTATTTTTTCTTTTAGAGTTTATCTTGTAAATTTTTGCATTTTGCATCACAGTTATTTTTTTTTAACACTATCCTTATTTAGTTTCAACATTGTTATGTGTGCACATTTTTTCTCTTTCAGTGTTTATGCATGTTTCAATTGTTTTTTGTCAACAAGCTCACTGAAATTAAAAAAGCAGAAGCATGTCATTGAGCAAGATGTTTGTTTAGTTGGATGGGAAAATTACCGAGCAGTATTCTACAAAATTTTGTGGTGGCTGTGCGCACGTTGATAGTTTGCACACAATCTTGAAATGACAACTGCCGATCGCAGCATCACAGTCGATAAAATACAGGTTACAGCACTGTTCCTGGGAAATACCAAAACTTTGAACTAAAACATGGTACATGTTAACAAACACAACACACGTGATGCTGAACATCCTGGCCGCCTTGAAATGTTATATTTCAACTGATTCACGGGCAAGGGGCATAGCTTCACAACTGGTCTGATAATTGTTTCTGATGAGGTGAACACCTGAGCCACATGCACGACACCATTGGGCCAGGGAAGGTTTTTACAACATGACTCAGATGCCAGTTCATAGTTGGCATGGTAGGTTCCTGAACAAGGACAAGTGTGCCCACTTGCAGGTTAGGTGCATATTTTGTCCACTTCCCCTGAACAAGTGTGCCCACTTGCAGGTTAGGTGCATCTTTTGTCCATTTGCCCTGAACTTTCAGCTGATAAAGATAATCCTTGTGCCAACACGGCCAAAAGGATTGACGAAGTTGCTACAGAAGTGTCCATCTCGAAAGACTATTAGCTGGAACTGTAGTCATATCCTCTTCTGGGAGTATCTGAGGTTGACAAAATGCTAAAAAAAGGCTTGGGTTTAGAACCTGGAGGTGTGAAGGATCTGTAGACAGAGCATGCAATGGTTGTAAGTTGACTGCCTCCACTTGGTTGAGCACAGTGTAGAACTCCTCATAACTGAACAGTTTCTTCCCAACAACCTTGGTTAGGTGTGCCTTTACTCCCTTGTTACCAGCTTCCCACAGTCCTCTGAAGTGAGGGCTCCAGGTGGGTTGAAATGCCAAGTGATTTGTTGCCTGCGTAGTGCTTGTTTGAAAGTCTTATCTTTGCTTATACTGAGAAGGAAAGTATACAATTCCTTCAGCTGGTTGCTGGCACTAGCAAAGTTTGTCCTGCAGTCACTGAAGAGATCTGGACACCACCCATGATGGGCCACGAATCTTTGCAGTGCAGTCAGAAATGCATCTATACTGAGAGATGACACTAATTCTAAATGGAGTTCTTTTGTGGCAAGACGGACAGATTGACAGTCTACCTGGAATCGGCACAAATACCCTCTAAAAGAACAACTCGTGGTTTGATTTGAGAAACGTGTTTATTCCGGTAGGAATAAACCTGGTGACATGTACTACCTCTTAACCAAGCTGTTTCCGCACAATATATTTTGTAACACATTCCAGCTGTGTGACGTTCAGCAACACGGAGTAGCGGTAACTAACTGCTTTCATTCATAGATAGCACCACAAGTCAAGATGGCCACCTGCCATGGCACTTGCAACAGTTGGCGCCAAGTTTGAATTTAAATTCAAGTACATACATTAATTGACACAAACCAAAACAAACCTAAACATACCGCCCACCAAAAATAACATTTTCAAGCAAACTAAAAAATCTGTACAATATCACAGTCATATGTGTGGTTCTCAGTGAATAGGTAGGCGACACAACTTGATAACGGGGCTCTTCACTGTTCGATGTTGCTGCTTAATGGTAATCGCTCTGCAAACTCCATCCTTGCCTGCAAGTAGAACTGCAACATGTCCAAGCTGCCACTGCAGGGGTGGCAAGTGGTCTTCCTTGACAAGGACAAGGTCGCCAATCTGTACCTCACCTTCACTCTTGGTCCACTTTCCACATGGTTGTAGTGTATGCAGGTACTCCTTGTGCCATCTGTGCCAGAAGTGCTGAGTGGCACACTGTACCAGCTGCCACAGGTCCAATCTGTTTGACTGTATCTTTTTAAGGTCTGGAACTGTAGGTGCTGTCAAGGTGGTACCTACAAGGAAGTGTGTTGGTGTCAGGGCCTCTAAGTCATCTGGATCTGATGAAATAGTACACAGTGGACGTGAGTTAAGGACATCTTCAATCTGGGCAAAGAGAGTAGACAGTTCCTCAAATGTAAGAACCTGCTGGCCTAAAACTCTTTTCAGATGATACTTAGCAGATTTGATGGCTGCCTCCCACAACCCACAAAATTGTGGTGCAGATGGTGAATTGAGGTCCCACTGAATGCCACGAGTGGCAAGGGTATCCGCAACACACTGCAAGTTGGCACTCTCACTTAAGAACTTCTGTAGATCATTGAAATAATGGCGTGCGCCTGTAAAGTTTGTTCCGCAGGTCTGAAAAAAACATTTTTACACAGCCCTCACCTAGCAGTAAATCTAAATAATGCATCAAAGAAAGCTGTGGTGCTCAAAGAAGAAACAACTTCTAAATGTACTGCCTTTGTCGCTAAGCAAACAAATAGGCACAAATAAGCCTTTGACACACAACTGTTTCGAACACGTGACTGTTTGATTTGGAATGGGCCCCCATAGTCAACACCAGCATTTAGTAATGGCCTCGCTTGTTGAACCCTACTTGGTGGAAGATTTCGCATCAATGGCTGTGTATTGGTGGCCCTGAACCTGTGGCACTTTATACAACTGTGGATCCTGGCCTTGACAGATCCCTTCCCTGCCACAATCCAGTACTCTTAACGAATGGCTGCATGTGTGGCATTGGAACCAGTGTGGAGGTGCACGAGATGATGATAATCAATTATCAGATTTGTCACAAAATTCTTCTGGGTAGCAAGATTTGATGTTTAGCTTTGTAAGTTAGTTGTGAATTTCGTAAACGTCCACCTACACGCAGAATGTCATCACAATCCAAGAATGGATTCAACTTTCTAATACCAGTACCAGGGGGGCATTCACCCTCTGAAATCAAACATTCAATATCAGAACTGAAACATTCTCGTTGAACCTGCTTTAGGCACATCTTCTTAGCAGCATCAAGTTCTATGACAGTAAGGGGACCAGTGCGTCGACACCCTAGTTACACCTTCAGGTTTGAAATGAATCTTAATTAGGGATGGGTCGAATAACAAAAAAAATTTGGTTCCGGTCCTGGTACCAATTCTACATTTAAATATCAGTTCAAGTATTCGGATGGCATTTTTATAATTTCAGACTTAAATAACTTAAAAAAAAAAGCCAAGCATTATTCACGTATCATGTCCAAAATTTCTCACAAAATACATGCACATACTCTACTCCGTTTAAATAATTTTTTTCTCTCGTATAATACCCTAGAATGCCGTATTTAGAAGACGTAAACATGTAACAATTAGAACGATTCAAAGCTAAAAATCTGTACATAAATGTCAGCCATTTTGTTTCACTCGATGCTTAGTGTAGTATCTTCTCTGTATATATTTATCTATGACATTGCCACCATGAGACTGTTTACATTTTGTCTCATTTAACTGACAGAATATAAACCAAATACTGTATTTGATAAAACGCCTGTCCTTGAAAACTACTTTTGTGATCATTGGTACCAAATAAATTAATATTTATATGCTTTCAACGCCAATAGTAATTCGCTGTAAGGAAATATTGCTGCCAAGAAAGAAATGCTTGCTACAGGTGATATTGTTTTGGTGGTAACTGCAATTTTTGTTTACTTTGAGAAGTTTCTCGTTACATTAATTTTTATGATGACAGAGTTTTGCCATAACTAGATTAATTTATAATGTTTTGTACTAAGTATATCATCTGAAAATATTGCTAAATTTATTGCTGTGTAGAAATGAGAACCGAGTAGTCGTTGTTAACCTAAAACTGGTTCCAAGTCAAACCTCAAGAACCTATATAAATTGGAACTGAAGAACTGAACTGACCCATCCCTAATCTTAATACATAAGATTGGAACTCTCGGAAGCTGTGACCAGGAAGAAAACCTAGAGAGGCTTGCAAGGAAGTTTGGCTCACAATGTCCAACCAATGAGACTACCTTAGGCTGCTTTAGCTCTTCTTCACCTTTGTGAAAGCTCGTTGCTACTCCTCCACATGGCCATGATTCCTTCTCATATTAACCAGCTAGGCCCAGTCCACCAAAATGTGTGTGTCAGTAAATCTTGGGGTGAAAGTCCTCTGGAAGCACAGTCTGCAGCATTGTCAGCAGAAGGCACATGTCTCCACTGGACCGTTATCTTTCTCTCTTGAATATGAGTGACTCTGTTTGCCATAAAAGTTTTCAAACGATGAGGAGGTATCCTGATCCAGGCGAGGACCACTGTTGAGTCATACCATGCAGTTATAACAGCTAATATAGATACGTTCTGAAAGGGTCGACATTACTGACTCAAGTAACTTGAGTAAATGTGCAGCCTGAAATTCAAGTTGAGGAAGTGCGACTGTTTTTAGTGGCGCAACATGTGATTTGGTTAGAAGCAGGTGTGTCTTCACCACACCTTGATGAGCAGTACGTAGGTATACAAAAGTTACAACCTTCATTGGATGCATTGCTAAAGCCATGAAGCCGATATTCTTACTGCAATGCTGACACAATACAAGGTATGGACAGTTAGCTGAGAACATCAATTTGGCAAATGAAAGCCTGCCAGTCCTCCAGCACATTTCGAGGTGGAGCTTCATCCCATGAGACACCCAACAGCCAGAGTGTTTGGAGGAAATTCTTAGCTCAAATTACAACTGGAGTAAGCCACCCTAGTGGGTCATACAACCTAGAGATGTCTGAAAGAATAGTTCATTTGGTGACTCTTGTGCTGCCTGATTGAATATTATATGAAAACACATCCAACCTTGAGTCCCACTGGAGACCAAGTACCTTGATCACTTCACTATTTCCGTTAAAGCTAAGTGTACTTTCTCGGTGGTTTTCTGGTACTGCATCTAAGACAGCTTGGCTATTACTGGACCATTTTCTTAATTCAAAACCCCCTTTGCTTTAGGAGATTTATCAGTTCTTGCTGCAACTGATGCTGCACCTGTCACGACATCGTCAACAAATACGTCTTCCATCACGACCTTAGCCGCCTTGGGATACAAGCCACCGTCCTCAACTGCAAGCTGTTGTAAGGCTCTCATAGCCACAAAAGGAGCTGCTGACACACCATAAGTGACAGTGTCTATAGTCCATTCCCGATTGGAAGCGACTTATGAAAATCAACCTTTGAAAAAACACTCTAGGCATAACATGTTACCTGTTTTTTCAATAACCTGTATTCTGCAAATATATACCACTGTGGTTAGCTTTAGAGTACTGTATTACTGAATAAATGAACATTTACCTTAATATCTTCTATAACTTGTAATATTTATTTCTTTTTAAAATATGAATTAACATTAGCAAATGCAGCAACGTGTTGGCAACAACCGGTGAGAAATAGTTCACAGTTAAAATATTATTTTAACCTCATTTTTTAGTATACTATTTGTAAATTAAATGGTGCCTATCAAAATATTTAAGTAGCCCCTATGGCAACATATCACATTTTTACATTTTAAAATAACAGCGGAAAATATTGTGATTAGGCCATAATGGTATGGTATTGTTTTATCGAGCGAGAAATCGATTAAAAAACTGTCTGCTGGCGAGGCTTGTCGTCCTCTTTCTCTTTCTTCGCCTCTTTCACACTCTGGAAATTTCACTTTGCTAGTAATCAAGGAAATTATACATACATCTTTTCAATTGTAGCATATTTCATACTTATTACAGCAAAATAATGATATTTTAATTTGTAATTTACAACTGTAAAGAGATTATAATGTTTGAATATGTATTTTAACATATTTAAATATGATGGCGGGGCAGTTACCTAGTGAAGTTGGCAGACGTGGCGAGCCATGACATGGCATGTTGCTTTTTGTCAAACGAAACGTAAATTATTCTTACTCTGAAAAATACTTCAAATTAATACATTACGTTTGTAGATGTTGTGTTTTTTAAATCTTCCTAGACATGTTACGATGTGATAAATCTCGGTTTCCATGGCAGTAATAAATTATACTGTTACGTGCGTTTTGTTAATCATTGCGTCTGTGAAATGGTGTGCCTTTGTGCATCATGGTCCATGCGCTGGCACTGTGTGTGTGTGCGTGATTTCAAATATTTGATTAGCACAATTTATACGTTTTAACTGTGAACTGTTTTTATGACGAAGTTAAGTATTTGCATCCACGTCTGTTTATTTATCACAACGTTGTACCTTTGCCCTAAGGTGTTTGACACACAGTCGTGTAATGTAATTTGCCACAATCCCAAAAGAAAAATACTAAGCCCAGCCCGATACATTTCAATAAACCTAATAAACAGTAAGTAGCAATACGTAGAAATATGAGCGGAATAAAAGTTATCGTAGGCTTATTTGTGTGCATGTTCACCGCTATCTTTTAAAGTTTGCATGACAAAAATGAGCAACAGGAGTTGCGTGCTTGAATTTAATGTGCCTTTTTCACTGATTGTTCCTTCGTTTTAATATTTATTCCAACTGAGGCCGTCCTTTTAGAGAAATGACCCAACACACATCAATAACAAAAGGATAATTACAATTAGTACAGCCTTTTACTTCGCAGTTGTAACAGTTTTAAACACAGTCGTGGCAAAATACTAACGCGCATTACATGTATTGAGCTACGTCGTGGAAAACAAATATGTTAATGCAAAATAACCGTAAGAACTGTCTTCAATTTAGGCATTTTTAAAACGTCGTAAAGCTGACCTAAATAATGTTATAGGCCTAAACTGTGAATATTCATATGGAATGGTTTTTAGAATATGACGGAATTCTTTGAAAAGCTGTAAACAGTAAACAACACATTTGACAGGTATAAAAGTAGAAGTCACATTTCAATGTTTATTTTTAGATGTAGTGAAAGTATATGAACATATGTACATACACAATGGAATGTAAACATTGATTTTGACAGATGCTACATGGCAGTCACATGGCAATGTTTGTTTACATTTGGCGGAAGGATACAAAACCGGCCTGCAAGTAGATATTTAGCAGGGCTCCAAGAAAGTTGCTTTCAATGGGAAATGGACTATAGTTGGAATTCACATATTGGCTGATTAGGGGACTCCTGCCACAGAATTATTTGATAAGATGCATCCTCTGGATGTATGCGCACCTGTCGATACATTTTACAAACATCGGTGGTCATTACAACAGGATGAAGACGGAAATGTGTAATAATGTCCACAATGTCATTGTGAAGTTTGTCTAGTCGGAAGAACATCATTAAGAGACTTTCCAGAAGTGGAGGCTGCTGAAGCATCGAACACCACTCTTAACTTGGTTGTTGAGCTGGATGCTTTCAACACACAGTGACGTGGGATATAATGAGGAGCGTGCCCTACTCCATTCTTAATTGGATGCATGTGTCCAAGTTGTTCATACTTGCGCAAAAAATTGGAATACTCCTTTTTGGTTTCTGACACACACTTTTGAATCTCATGTGAATTCAAAGCAATGCGAGTAGTGTGCATTTTTATAATACAAATCACGTAGTTCATACCACAACACACCATGTGGAAGCACAAAACGCATCTGCGCGAAATCACATTTCGCGAACCGAAAACTGAACATGGAACACACACATTGCACATTCTTGCGCATTTCGAATGCGCATTCTACGTTTCGACTTCACCCCATCTCTAGAGTTGCTCTGCTCGTGGGGAAGTCATATTACTACAGGTCAATTAATACCATGTCTACAGGATCACTCCCAGCACAGTGAGTGATTACAGACACGTGATATGAAGAAAGAAATTGTACTGTCTACCGAAGCCGCCATGCGGTCGCCTATATTTCCCACTCAAGATTTTCTTATTCGATGTAGCTATCACCACCAGTCAACCAGAGATGCGCATTCCAAGGGATGATGCAAGATCAGCACCCCAGCGACACGGACA
>JARBHB010000414.1:0-13405 GCA_029891345.1 Dryococelus australis | reverse complement strand
TACCATTTTAAAAGTTTGTAATAAATATACCCCAAAAACGACAAAGAGATAATGTGTTCTATAACTGAATTGAAATTTGTCTCTTTTTTAAGAAATGTTTTTTTTATTTTTAAGGGGACATTAGTTACATTTCTTCTTAGAAGTTTTAAAGGGTAGGAAAAACCCATTTTTATAATAAATTACCAAAAAACGACAAATGGAATATGTGTTTATAAGCTGAATTGAATTTGTTTTCATTCTTAAGCAATTGTAGTTTTTACTCTTGTAAACAATTTTTACTGCGTTCTTCTTAGAAGATTGAAGTGAAGTTTTACCACTTTAAAGTTTTGTAATAAAATATCCCAAAACGACAAATGAGTAATGTTTTTATTAGCTGAATTAAAATGTTGTCATTTTTCTTAAGCAAATCGTAGTTTTTCATTTTTGTAAGGGCAAATTATTACAGGTACTTTTTGATTTATAAATTGGGCATCCCAAATTAAAGTTTGTAATAAATTTATCCCAAAAACAACAATGAGATACATGTGTCTATAAGTGAATTGAACGTTTCTTATTTTAAAAATCTTGTTATTACATTGGAAGGGCAAGTTACATTTTTTTCTTAAAAAGTATTGATTGGGGCATCCATTTTAATTTTGAAAAAAAATTTTACCCCAAAACGAAAAATGGTACATTTTTTATATAGCGAATTGAACTGTTTTTTTCTTAAGAAATCGTAGTTATTACTTTTTTGTAAGGGAAAAATTAGTTCATGTTACTTCTTGTGTATTGAATTGTGTTATCCCCTTTTAAATTTTGAAATAAATATACCCAAAAAACGAAAATGAATATTGTTTTTTTATAAGTGATTTGAACTGTTGTCATCATTCTTAAGCAAATCTTTAGTTATTAATTCTTGTAAGGACAATTAGTTACATGCCTTCTTAAAAGTATTGAATTGAAAGGCATACCACTTTAAATTTTGTAAAAAAATATACCCCAAAACAAATGAGATACATGTGTTCTATATAGCTGAATTGAACTGTTGTCATCATTCTTAAGCAAATCGTAGTTATTATATTCTTTATGGACAATTAGTTACTTGGTACTTCTTAGAAGTATTGAAGTTAGCATACAGTCAAAAGTTTGTAATTAATATATCAACTCAAATGAGAAATGTGTTTTAAAAGTGAATTTAAAATTTGTCATCATTCTTAAGAAATTCGTAGTTTTTTAATTCTTGTAAGGAAAATTAGTTACAGCGTCTTTTTATAAGTTTTAATTGTTGTTTCCCACTTTAAGTTTGTAATAAAATATACCCCAAAAAAACACAAAAAAACAAATTTGAAAAAATTTCATTTTTGTTCTATTTAAAATTTTTGAAAAATTGATTTTTGACATTTAAATTCTTAAATTTTTAAAAAATTCCCCCGGGAAAAGGGTTTATTAATTTCTTTTTTTTAAAAACAATTTTAGTTAAAATTTGTAATTAAAAGAAGGTATTGAATGTGGGTTTTCCCAAAAAAAAATTTTTTGAAAATAAAAAATATCCAAAAAGTGGGGGGGGGGGGGATTGGGAAATTGGGGGGTTTGCTTTTTGGGTTTTTTTGGGGGGGGGAAAAAAAAGTAATTTGGGTTTTTTTTTTTGGGGGGGTTTTTTTAAAAAAATTTAAAAAGGGGGGGGGGGGTTTGGGGGGGTTTTTAATTTAAAAAATTTTTTCCCATTTTTTTAAAAAGTATTAAGTTTTGCACCCCTTAAAAGTTTTTGTAATAAATAACCCCAAAAAAGCAAATGAGTACATGTTTATTAGCTGAATTGAATTTTGTCTTCATTCTTAAGAAAACGTATTATTAATTTTTGTAACAATTGTTCATTTGTACTCTTAGGTATAAATTGTAGTTAAAACCTTTTAAATTTTTTAAAATAAAATTTCCCCAAAACGACAAATAAATCTTGTTCATATGGCTAAATTGAACTTGTTCTCATTTTTAAAGCAAATTTTAGTTTTAATTCTTGAAAGGGAAAATTTTTTACAGGTTTTCTTAAAGTTTTAAAGTAGATACCCTTTAAGTTTTGTAATAAATATTCCCAAAACGACAAATGAATAATTTTTTCTTTACTGAATTAAACTTTGTCTCATTCTTAAGAATCGTATTTTAATTCTTAAAAAAATTAGTTACATTTGTATTCTTAGAGTATTGAATGTGGGCAAAACTTTTAAAATTTTAAATAAAAAATTTTAAAAAAACGACAAATAAAAATCATTTTTTATATAGCTGAATTGAACTTGTCATCATTTTTTAAGAAAATTTGTAGTTTTAACTTTGAAAGGACAATTATTTCAGGTTTTTAAATTTTTGAATGAAGCTCCCTTTAAAAAAGTTTTTAATAAATTTTCCCAAAACGACAAATGAATACTTGTTCTATTATGAATTGAATTTTGGTCATCTTTTCTTAAGCAAATCGTAGTTATTACATTTTTAACCCAATTAGTTACATTTTTATTTCTGATTAGGAAGTGTGGCTAAATTTTTAAATTTTATAATAAAATTTTTTTTAAAAACGACAAATAGAACATTGTTCTAAAAGGAAAAACTTTGTCCATTTTAAGCAAATGAGTTATTACTTTCTTGTAAGACAATTATTACCGACTCTTAGAAGTATTGAATAAATCCATTTTAAAAGGTTTGGAAATAAATATATCCAAAAACGACAAATGAATTATGTGTTCTTATAGCTAAATTGAAATTTGTCTTCTTTCTAAGCAAATCGAGTTATTATTTTCTTGTAAGGAAAATTGTTACATGTGTATTTTTTAAAAGTATTAGGTGTGGGAATACCATAAAAGTTTTGTAATAAATATATCCCAAAAACGCAAATGGGGTACATGTTTTTCTATAAGCGTTTTAACGGTTGTATCATTCTTAAGAAAAGTAGTTATTACTTTCCCTGTAAGGACAATTATTACATCGTACTCTTGAATTATTGAATTGTAACAATCCCACTTTAAATTTTGTAATAAATATATCCCAAAACGAAAAATGAATAAGTGCCCTTATAGCTAAAATTGAACTTTTTCCCCATTCTTAAGAAAATCGTAGTTATTAATTCTTGTAAGGAAAATTTAGTTACATTTACTTCTAGAGTTTTAAAAGTGTAGCATACCTTTTAAATTTTTAAAAATAAAAAATTCCCAAAAAAGACAAATAAATTACTTTGTTTTTTTAAAAGCAAATTTTACTTTTGTCTTTTCTTTAAGCAAACGTAGTTATTAAATTCTTGAAAGGGCAATTAGTTACATGGTACTTCTTAAATAAAAAATTGAAAATCCCATTTTAAAGTTTAGTAAAAAATATATCCAAAACGAAAATAAGGATAAAGTGTTTTTTAAGCTAATTGAATTTTTTCTTATTCTTAAGCAAATCGTAGTTATTACATTTGTAAGGAAAAAAGTTAATGGTACTTCTTGATGTATTGAATTATTTCCAATTTTAAGTTTTGTAATAAATTTTCCCCAAAAACGCAAATGAATAATGTGTTTATATGCTGAATTGAATGTTGTCATTTCTTAAGAAAATTGTTATTATTTTCTTGTAAGGCAATTAGTTAAATGGTATTTCATAGTTTTGAATGTAGATCCCAAATTAATTTTTGTAAAAAATAACCCCAAAAAACAAAAAAATGGATACATGTGAATATAATGAATTAAAGTTGCTTTTTTAAGAAATGTATTATTACTTTCTTTTAGGACAATTATTACATGCTTTTTTTCTTAAAGAAATGAAGTGTAGGCATCCCCCTTTTAAAGTTTAGTAATAAATATATAAAAACAAAATAAAACATGTGTTTATAAGTGATTGAACTGTTGTTATTTTAAAAGCAAATGAGTTTTTTAATTTTTGTTTAGGACAATTGTTACAGTTACTTCTAGAGTTTAAAATGTGGATCCCAAATTTAAAGTTGTAAAAAATTCCCAAAAAAAAAATTGATAATGTGCTATAAGCTGATTAAACTTTTGTCATCTTTCTTAAGCAAATCATAGTTATTAATTCCGGGAAAGGACAATTTTTTACATGCGTTTTTTTAAAATTTTTGAAGTAGCTCCCTTTAAATTTTGGTAATAAAATATCCCAAAAACGACAAATAATAACTGTGTTCTAAAAGTGAATTAAACTTTTCACTTTTTAAAAACAAATCGTGTTATTTCTTTGAAAACAATTTTTACTGTTCTTCTTTTGAGTATTAAAATGTGTTAACCCTTTTAAAAATTTTTGTATAAATATATCCCAAAAAACGAAAAATTTAAAAAAAGTGTTCTAAAAAAAAAAAAAAAAAAAAAAAAAAAAAAAAAAAAAAAAAAAAAAAAAAAAAAAAAAAAAAAAAAAAAAAAAAAAAAAAAAAAAAAAAAAAAAAAAAAAAAAAAAAAAAAAAAAAAAAAAAAAAAAAAAAAAAAAAAAAAAAAAAAAAAAAAAAAAAAAAAAAAAAAAAAAAAAAAAAAAAAAAAAAAAAAAAAAAAAAAAAAAAAAAAAAAAAAAAAAAAAATTTTTTTTTTTTTTTTTTTTTTTTTTTTTTTTTTTTTTTTTTTTTTTTTTTTTTTTTTTTTTTTTTTTTTTTTTTTTTTTTTTTTTTTTTTTTTTTTTTTTTTTTTTTTTTTTTTTTTTTTTTTTTTTTTTTTTTTTTTTTTTTTTTTTTTTTTTTTTTTTTTTTTTTTTTTTTTTTTTTTTTTTTTTTTTTTTTTTTTTTTTTTTTTTTTTTTTTTTTTTTTTTTTGTAAGGACAATTAGTTAAATGGTACTTTTTAATGTTTGAATTAAAACCCCCCATTTAAAGTTTTGTAATAAAAAATCCCAAAAACACAAATAATTTTACATTGTTTATAACGAATTAAATTTTTTCTCATTTTAAAAAATCGTAGTTTTTAAATTTTTGGTAAGGAAAATTATACGGTTTTCTTAAATTATTGAATGTGGAAAACCTTTTAAAGTTATATTAAAATCCCCAAAAAACGAAAAAAAGGTTTAAATGTTTCTACAAACTGAATTGAACTTTGTATCATTTTAAGAAAAATTTATTTTATTACATTCTTTGTAAGACAATTTATTACATGTTTCTTTGAGTTTTGAATTGTGGGAACCCATTTAAAGTTTAGTAAAAAAATTTTTCCCAAAAACACAAATGAATACATTTTTTTCTATAAGTAAATTAAACCTTTGTCATCATTCAAAAATTTGTATTTTATTAAAAACTTGTAAGGCTTTTAGTTACTGGTCTTTTTAGAGTATTAAAAGGGTGGGATACCACTTTAAATTTTAGTAATAAAATACCCCAAAAAGAAAAATGAAAAAATGTTTCTATAACCTGTTTTCTTTTTCTTCTTCTTAAGAAAATCAGTTATTAATTCTTTTAAGGAAAATTTAGTTACATGTTATTCTTGATGTTTTAAATTTTATTATCCACTTTAAATTTTGTAAAAAAATATATCCCAAAAACGCAAATAAAATAATGTTTCTTAAGCTGAATTGAAGTTTTCACATTTTAAGCAAATCGTATTTAATTCTGTAAGGAAATTATTCAGGTATTTAGTTATTAAATTTTGGGGATCCCCTTTAAATTTTTGTAAAAAATAAATCCCAAAAACAAAATGAGATCTGGTCTATAACGAATTGAACTGTTTCTCATTCTTAAGCAAATCGAAGTTATTACTTTCTTGTAAGGAAAATTTAATTTACAGGTTCTTTTAAATTAAATGGGGCATAAATAAAGTTTGTAAAAAATATATCCCAAAACGACAATAGTCAGGGGTTCTTTAACGAATTAAACCCTTTTTATCTTTTTTAAAACAAAGAGTTATACATTTTGTAAGGACAATTTTATTACAGGGTTATTTTGAGTAGAATTGTATCAAAAATTTTTAAATTTTTTTGAAAATAAAATACCCCAAAAACGACAATAAAAATGTGTTTATATAGCAAATTTAAAATTTGTTCATTTCTAAGCAAATGAGTTTTTAATTTTTTGAAAGGACAATTTTTCATCGTCTTTTTTAAAGTTTGAATTTTTTCTCCATTTTTAAAGTTTTGTAATAAATTAAACCCAAAAACGAAAAATGAGTACTTGTTTTATATTTAAATTAAAATGTGTCATCATTTAAGAAATCGTATTTTAATTCTTTTTTGGACAATTTTTACTTGATTCAAAAAGTATTGAATGTAGGCATAACATAAAATTTTATAATAAAAAACCAAAAAAACACAAATGAAATCATTGTTCTATTACTGAATTGAACTATTTTTTCCATTCTTAAGCAATGTAGTATTAATTTGTAAGGCTTTTATTTACAGGGTTTTCTTCTTAAAGATTGAAGGAAAGCTCCCCACTTTAAATTTTTTGTAAAAATATACCAAAAACGACAAATGAATTAAAGTGTTCTATAAGCTGTTTTTGAATGTTGTCATTTATTACATTTTTGAAAGGAAAATTTTACATGGTACTTTTAGAGTTTGAATTGTATTTATCCATTTTAAATTTTTGTAATAAATAACCAAAAAACAATAATTACATGTGTTCTATAAGTGATTGAAAGTTGTCATCTTTCTTAAGCAAATGTGTTATTATTTTTGTGGGAAATTGTTACATCCCTTCTTTTAGAAGTATTGAAGTTAGGTACCTTTTAAAATTTTTTTAATAAAAAAATTCCCAAAACAAAAATGAGGTAATGTGTCTATATAGCGAATTGAACTGATGTCTTTATTTTAAGCAAATCGATTTTATTTAATTCTTTAGGCAATTGTTACATGGTACTTCTTAGATTTTGAATTTAAAGATCCCATAAAATTTTTGAAATTTTAATATATCCAAAAACGAAAAGAGTTACATTGTTTAATGCTAATTAAACTGTGTCATCTTTCTAAGCAAATCGAAAGTTTTAAATTCTTGAAAGGAAAATAGTTCTGGTACTTCGATTATTAAAGTGTAGGAACCACTTAAAAGTTTTATAATAAATAATCCAAAACGAAAAAGATTTTACTGTGTTCTTTTAAGCTGAATTGAACGTTTTCACATTCTTAAGCAATCGTAGTTATTACATTTTGTAAGGACAATTAGTTACTCTCTTTTTTGAAGTATTAAATTGTAGCTTTCCATTTTAAAAGTTTTGTAAAAAAATATACCCCCAAAAACAACAAATGAGATACTGTGTTTATTTTTGGGAATTGACTTTGTCATTTTTTAAACAAATCGTAGTTATTATATTTTGTAGGACAATTGTTAATGCGTCTTTTTAAAATATTGAAGTTAAGCATACAGTCAAAATTTTTGAATTTTTAAAAATTCACAAAAACGATAAATGAGATACGTGTTCATTAGCTGAATTGAACTGATGTCATCTTTTAAGCAAATCGGGTTATTACATTTTTGTAAGGAAACAATTAATGTGTACTTCGTAATTTTTTTAGAAGTATTGATGTACTCGGCAAAGTTTGTAATAATATATCCAAAAACGACAATAGACATGTGTTTAAGCGAATTGAAGTTGTCATCTCTTAACAATAGTTTTACACTTGTAAGACATTAGTTAATGGTACTTTTTAGTATTGAATGAAATACACTTAAAGTTTGTAATAAATATCCCAAAACGACAATGGATAATGTGTTTTAGCTGATGAATGTTTCATTCTAAGCAAATGTAGTTATTACATTCTTGTAAGGACAATTAGTACAGGGACTTCTAGAGTATGAATGATTACCACTTTAAATTGTAATTATAATCCCAAAACACAATGAAAAAGTGTTCTATATAGCTGAATGAACTTGTATCATTCTTAAGAATCGAGTTATTCATTCTGTGGGACTAGTTACATGCTTTTCTTGAAGTATGAATGTACATACCACTTTAAGTTTATAATAAAATACCCCAAAACGCAATGAGATCATGGTTTAATAGCTGAATTAAAATTGTCATTTAAAAAATCGTAGTTATTCATCTGAAGGACAATTAGTTACTGGTATTAGAGTATTGAATGTATTATCCACTTAATTTTGTAATAAATACCAAAAACACAATGAATAAATTTCTAAAAGCGAATTGAACTGTTGTATCATTCTTAAGAAAATCGTGTTATTACATTCTGTAGGAAATAGTACTCGTTTCTTAGAGTTAGTGTACATACATTAAGTTTGTAATAAAATATCCCAAAAACGACAATGAGATACATGTGTTCTATAAGTAATGACTATTGTCATCATTTAACAACGTAGTATTACATCTGTAAGGACAAAATTACTGTTCTCTAGAGTTATTGAATGTACATACATTAAAGTTAATAAATATTATCAAAAACACAAATGAAAACTGTGTCTATAAGCTGATTGAACTGGTATCTTCTAAGCAAATCGTGTTATTACATTCGAAGGAAAATAGTTACATGTGTACTTCTAGATTATTGAAGGTAGCTACAATTAAGTAATAAAAATATATCCCAAAAACACAATAGATATGGTCTTAAGTGAATTAAACTGTGTCTCATTCTTAACAATCGTTTATTACATTCGTGGAAATTAGTTCATGGTCTTCTAAAGTATTAATGTACATACCTTAAAGTTTATATAAATATCCAAAAAGCAATGGATACTGTGTTTTTAGCTGAATTGAATGTTGTCATCATTTAAGCAATCGTATATCATTCTTGGTGGACAATTAGTTACAAGTACTTCTAGAGTATGAATGTAGCATACACTTTAAGTTTGTAATAATATACCCAAAAACACAATGAGTACATGTGTTCTATAAGTGATTGAACTTTGTCTATTCTTAAGAATCGTAGTTTTTAAATTCGTAAGAATTAGTTACATGGTCTTTTGAAGTATTGAAGTGTAATACACTTAAAGTTTGTAATAAAAACCAAAAACGCAATGAGAAATTGTTCTTATAGCGAATTGAATTTGTCTCTTCTAAGCAAATCGTATTTAATTTTGTAAGGACAATTAGTTACAGGTACTTCTTAAGTTTGAATTGTAGTATCACTTAAGTTTTAAATAAAATACCCAAAACCAAATAGAACTGTGTTTTTAACTGAATTGAACTTTGCTCATTCTAGCAATCGTGTTTTAATTCTTGTAAAAATTTTTACTTGTATTTAAAGAGTATTGAAGTGTAGCTACCATTAAAGTTGTAATAAAATATCCAAAAAGCAATGAGGTACATTGTTCATAAGTGATTAAACTGTTGTCATCATTTTAAGCAAATCGTAGTTATTAATTCTTGTAAAACAATTAGTTACTTTGTCTTCTTAAAGTTGAGTGGTTACATCCAAATTTTAATAAATATACCAAACGCAAATAGAACATTGTTATTCTGAATGAACTTTGTCTCATTCTTAGCAAATGTAGTTATTACATCTTGTAAGGACAATTATTCCCGTTTTCTTAGAAGTATTGAATGTAGCATACACTTTAAGTTTGTAATAAAATATCCAAAAACGCAATGAGATACATGTGTTCTATTAGTGAATGAATTTTGTCTCTTTAAGAATCGAATTATAATTCTTGTAAGGTCAATAGTTACATGTGTACTTTAGATTATGAATGTAGCATCCATTAAAGAAATAAAAATATCCCAAAACACAAAGATAATGGTCTATAGCTAAATGAACTGTGTACTTCTAAGCAATCGTATTATTAATTCTGTAAGGACATTAGTTAATGGTACTTATAAGTTTTGAATGTAGATACCTTTAATTTTAAAAAATAACCAAAAACACAAATGAGATAATGGTTTAACTGATTGAACTGTTGTCTCATTCTTAGAATCGTAGTTATTAATTTTAAACAATTGTTACATTTTCTTCTTAAAGTATAAGTGTAGGCTCATAAATTTTTAATAATTTATTAAAAACGAAAATAAATCATTGTCTATAAGCGAATTGATTTGTCATCATTTTAAGCAATGTAGTTATTACTCTGTAGGACAATATTACAAGTCTTCTAAGATGAAGTGTAGCATACCACTTTAAGTTTTAATAAATACCAAAAACGACAAATGAGTACATGTTCTTAAGTAATGAATTTGTCTATTCTTAAGCAATGTATTATTAAATTCTTGTAGGCCAATTAGTTACGGTATTCTAGATATGAATGTATCCAAATTTAAAGTTGTAATAAAAACCAAAAACGCAAATGAGAACAGTGTTTTATAGGAATGAACTGTGTCATATTTAACAAATCGTAGTTATAATTTTGAAGAAATTAGTTACATCGACTCTAAATTTGATGTAAATCCTTTAAGTTTGTAATAATATATCCAAAAAGACAAATGATACGTGTTCTATATAGCTGAATTGACGTTGTCTCATTTAAGCAATCGTAGAATATTTCTGTAAACAATATTAATTGTACTTTTGAGTATAAGTGTAGGTACCAGTCAAATTTTAATAAAAAATCCAAAACGACAATGAGGACTTGTCTATCAGATTAACTTGTCATTTCTTAAGCAAAGGTTATCTTTCGTAAGGACAATTTTAATGGTTCTTAGAATATAAATGTAACATACCTTTTAAATTTTGTAAAAAATATACCCCAAAAACACAATAAGAATTTTTTCTACAAAGGAAATTTGAACTTTTGCCCATCTTTTTTAACAACGAGTTATTCTTTCTTGAAAAGGACAATTTTTTAAAGGGTTTTTTAAAAGAAATTAAATTGTAGATCCCAATTAAAAAATTTGTAATAAAAACCCCAAAAAACGACAAAAAAATAATGTGCTATAAGCAAAATTAAATTTTTGTCATCATTTTAAGAAAAACGTATTTTTTAATTTTGTAAAAAAAATTAGTTCATGCGTTTTTCTTAAAGTTTAAAGGTGGGAACCTTTTTAAAAGTTTGTAATAAAAAACCCAAAAACAAAATTTGAAACCCCTGTGTTTTTATACTAAATTTAAAATTTTGTCACCATTTAAGAAAAAAAATATTAATTTGAAAGGACAATTTTTAAAAATTTTTTTACTTTTTGAATTTTAAATGTGGGCATAAATAAAATTTTTAATAATTATCCAAAAAACAAAATGAAAAAATATTTTTTATAATAAATTTGAACTTTGTATATTTTTTAAGCAAAGTATTTATTACATTTGAAGGACAATTTTTTAAAATGCGTTCTTTTAAAGTATTAAAGGTTTACCATCCCAAAATTTAAAAGTTTGAAATAAAATCCCCAAAAACAAAATAAGTACTTGGTTTTATTACGAATTAAAATGTTTTTAAACCCTTAAAAAAATCGTGTTATTCTTTTGTGGGGCAATTTTTACATTTACTTCTATTTTTATGAATTGGTTCCAAATTTAAAAAGTTTGTAAAAATTTTTTCCCAAAAAAAAAAATGAGTACAGGTCTATAAGTGAAAAAAACTGTTGTCTAATTTTTAAGCAAATCTATTAAAAATTGGGTAAGGAAAATTTTTTACATTTTTTTCTTTTTAAAGTTTGAATGTGGGAAACCATTTTAAATTTTGAAAAAAAAATTCCCCAAAAACGAAAAAAATACGGTTTCCCAAAATATACAAAATTTAAACTTTGTCTTTTTTTAAGCAATAAAGTTATTACATTTTGTAAAAAAATTTATTTACTGGTATTTTAAAAGTAAAATTGGGGAACCTTTTAAATTTTAAAAAATTTAATCCAAAAACGAAAAGGGGGGGTTTGGGTTTTCTATAAGCGATTAAAATTTCATCATTCTTAAGAAAAAGGGTATTTTATTACTTTTTTGAAAGGAAAATTTAGTTACATGCCCTTCAAAAGTTTTGAATGTGGGCCAACCATTTAAAAATTTTTTAAAAAAAAAAATCCCAAAACAAAAATAAATACAGTGTTCAAAGCTGAATTGAACTGTTGTATTTTTTCTTAAGCAAATGGGGTTTTTATTAAACCCCGAAAGGACAATTATTACTTTGCGTTTTTTTGGGAAATATTGAATTTGGGGCATCCCATTAAAAGTTTTGAAATTTAAATATATCCAAAAAAAAAAAAAATTTACATGGTTTTTTTTATAGCTTTTAAAAATGTTTTCCATTCTTAAGCAATTTCGTAGTTTTTACTTCTTGTAAGGACAAATTTTACATGTGTACTTCGATTATTAAATGAAAGGTCCCCTTTTTTTTAAAAGTTTATTTTACATTCTTGTAAGCAATTAGTACATGGAAACTTCTTAGATAATTGAGATTAACCAAAAGTTTGAAAATAAAAATTTCCCAAAACGACAAAAGAGATAATGTGCTATATAGTAATTTGGGAATAAGTCATCATTCTTAAGCAAATTGTATTTTATTACATCTGTAAGGAAAATAGTCTTTGTACTTCAAAGATGAAATAACGAGTAAAACCATTTAAAAAGTTTAGTAATAAATATATCCCCAAAAAGACAATGATTACTTTTTTTTTTCTATAAGCAAATTGAACTTTTTTTCCTTATTCTTTAAGCAATGGGAAGTTATTAATTCTTGAAAGGCATTAGTTACATGGAAACTTCAAATATGATGAATTGAGGCCCATTAAAAATTTTTAGTAATAAATATTCCCAAAAAAAAAAACAAATTAAAATACAGTGTCTAATACTAAATTTGGGACTGTTTCTCTTTTCTTAAGCAAATCGTGTTTTACATTTGTAAGGACAATTAGTTACATGTTTACTTCAAAGTTTAAATGTACGGGAATTACCAGCAAAAGTTGTAATAAATATATCCCAAAAACGAAAATGAGGTACATGTGTCTATAAGCAAATTGAATGGTTTGTCATCATTCTTAAGCAAACGTTTTTTATTACATTCTTGTAGGATATTAGTAATGGTATTCATAAAAGTTTGAGGTTAGGCATACCCTTAAAGTTTTGTAATAATATATCCCAAAAAACACAAAAAAGTTAAAAGTTTCTAAAAGCTGAATAAAAAGTTGTATCATTTTTAAAGCAAATCGTATTATTACATTTTGAAGGCTTATTCAGGGTTTCTTTTAAAAGTATTGAAGTGGGAAATTTTTTAAAGTTTGTAAAAAAAATACCCCAAAAACCCCAAAAATGAGTAAAAAAATTTGTTTTTTTTTTTTTTTTTTAATTCATTCAAAAAGGACAATTTTACATGTTCTTTTTAAAGTATTAATGGGGGAACCCCATTAAAGTTTTAATAAAATACCCCAAAAACGACAAATAAAATTGTTCTAAAAGTAAATTGAATTTTGCATTTTTTTAGAAAAATTTATTTTAATTTTGTAAGGCAATTAGTTCTTTTCTTTTTAAAAAGGAATGGGGAAACCCATTTTAAAATTTTTTGTAATAAATTTTCCCCAAAAACACAAATGGAACATTTTTTAACTAAATTTAAAATTTTGCCTTTTCTTAAGCAAATGAGTTTTTAAATCTTGTAAGGACAATTATTACTGGTTCTT
>JARBHB010000413.1:0-13427 GCA_029891345.1 Dryococelus australis | reverse complement strand
TTCATTTTGTAAACAATTAGACATGCTTTTCTTGGTTTTAAATGGAGCAAACAAAAATTTTTGGGAATAAATATACCCCAAAAACCCAAAAAGGGAAAACATGTTTTCTAATAGCTAAATTTGAACGGGTTGTCATCATTTTTTAAAAAATTTTTTTTGTTATTATTCTTTTTAAGGGACAATTAGTTACTTGCGTATTTCTTAAAGGGTTTAAATTTTTACATTCTTAAAAAGTTTTTTTAATAAATAAACCCCAAAAAACCAAAAATTGAAAACATGTTTTTAAAATTTTTGAACGTTGCCCTAAATTTTTAAAGAAAAATCGAGTTATTACTTTCCCTTTAAAGGGAACAATTATTTAAACTGGTATTCTTGGGAAGGATTAAATTGTGGGAAATCCCATTTAAAATTTTTGTAAAATATACCCCAAAAACGAAAAAGAGAACAGTGTTCTAATACGAATTAACGGGTTCATCTTCTTAAGCAAATCGTGTTTTAACATTTTTAAAGGGGACAATTTTTTCATGCGATTTTTTTAGAAGTAAATATCCCAAAAAACGAAATGAAACATTGTTCTATAAGCTGAATTAAACTGGCCCACTTCTTAAGCAAATCGAGTTATTACTTTTTTGTAAGGAAAATTTATTTACAGCGTACTTTAAAAAAGAAGGTGGGCATAACAGTAAAAAGTTTTTTTAAAAAATATACCCAAAAACGACAATGAGTAACATGTTTCTATATGCGAATTGAACTGTTGTAAACATTTTAGCAAATCGTTTATTACTTTTGTAAGGCAATATTCATCGTATTTTTAGAAGTTTGAGGGGCTACCAATCAAAGTTTTGTAATAAATATACCCCAAAAACCCCAAATAGTAACATGGTTTCTATAAGCTGTTTTAAAAGGGTTCCCTCATAAAGCAAATCGTATTTTCATTCTTGTAAGGACAATTTTTTACTGCGTTTCAAAGAAGATTGAAGTAAGAAAAAACCATCAAAATTTTTGTAATAAAAAACAATAAACGAAAAAATGGAACATTTTTTTTCTATTAGCTAAATTGAACTGTTGTCATCTTTTCTTAACAAATCAAAGTTATTAAATTTTTGAAAGGAAATTATCGGGGTACTTCTAGAAGTTTTGAAGTTAGAATAAAATCAAAAGTTTGTAATAAATAATCCCAAAAACGCCCAAATGATAAATGTGTTCTAATACCCCGAATTGAACTTTTTGCTTCATCTTAAGCAAATCTTTGTTTTTACATTTTGGGGAAATTATTTTACATGCTATTTCTTGAAGATTGTTGTGTAGGCTACTCAAAAGTTTTGTAATAAAAACCCCAAAAAGGGGAAAAGGAAAAACAGTTTTCTATAAGGAAATTTAAAATTGTTGTCACATTTCTTAAGCAAATCGTAGTTAAAAATTTTGTTAAAGGCAATTTTTTCATGGATTTTTAGAGTATAAAAGGGGAAATACAGTAAAAATTTTTGTAATAAAATATCCCAAAAACGAAAATGATAACATTGTTCTTATACTGAATTAACTGTTGTCATCATTCAAAAGAAAATCTTTGTTATTAATTTTTGAAGAAATTTGTTACATGCTACTTGAATTTGAGTGTAGGAAAAACCTTTAAAAAGTTTTTAAATAAAAAATCCAAAAACGACAAAGATACATGTTTCTATAAGCGATTGAACTGTTGTCACATTTTAAGAAAATCGTATTTTCACTGTAAACAATATTTACAGCGTTTTTTGAAGTATTAAAAGGAGGAAAACCAAAAAAGTTTTGTAAAAATATATCCAAAAACACAAATAGTAACATGTTTTCTATATAGTAATTAAACGTTGTCATCATTCTTAAGCAATCAGTTTTTAATTTTGAAGGGGACAATTTTTTTACTGGTATTTCTAAAGTATTAAAGGTGGGGATAATAAAAGTTTGTTTATTCCCCAAAAACACAAAGGGGTTAACTGTGTTCTATATAGCAATTTAAACGGGTTTCACATTCTTAAGCAATCGGTTTTTTACATTTTGAAAAGGACAATTTTTACATGCGTATTTTTAAATATTAAAGGTAGGCATACAGTCAAAAGTTTTGTAATAAATATACCCCAAAAAGAAAATGGAAACATGTGTTTATATAGCTAAATTTAAACTGGTCATCATTCTTAGAAATCGTTTTTATTAACTTTTTTGTAAGGACAATTATTTACATGGGGGGGCTTAAAAAGTTTGAAGGTGGGCAAACACAAATTTTTTTTTAATAAATTTTCCAAAAACGAAAAATGTAAATTGTTCTATTAGCTGAATTAAACTGTTTATCATTTTAAAAAATCGTGTTTTTAATTTCTTGTAAGGAAATTATTTCAGTATTCTTAAAAGTTTGAGTTTTGGTCCCCAGTAAAAAGTTTTTAATAAATATATCCAAAAAAACAAAAGTAACATGTGTTCTAATAGTAAATTTAATTTTTTGCATCATTTTAAGCAAATCGTATTTTAAATCTGTAAAGGACAATTTTTTACGGGGCTTTTCTAGAATTTTGAAGTTAAGGAAACTCAAAAATTTTTGTAATAAAAAAATCCAAAAACGAAAATGGGTAACATGGTTCTATATAGCGAATTGAACGTTGTCATATTTTTTTAAAAAAAACTTTTAAAGGAAAGCCTACCCCAACATTTCTTTTAAAAAAAACGCATGAAAACAAATTTATCCTTCAGAAATGTAAAAAAACTACGATTTGCTTAATAATGATGACAAAAAGTTAAATTTCCCAGTTTATATAGAAAAACGGTTACTTTTTGGTTTTTTTTTGGGGAAAATATTTTTAAAAAAAATTTTTGACGGGTTATCCCAAAACCCAATACTTCTAAAAATTTCCCTTTAAATTAATTTCCTCCCAAAAATTGAAATTAACTACGATTTTTTTTAAAGAAAAAAGACAACATTTAATTTCCAGAATATAAAACCCCAATTTTTTACTTCCACTTTTTTGGTTTATTATTAAAAAAACTTTTAAAGGGGAAAGCCTATCTTCAATATTTTCTAAGAAAACGCATGAAAAATTAATTTTGCCCTTTTAAAAATTTTTGAAAACAACACGATTTTTTTAAAAAGGGATGACAACATTCAATTCGGCAAAAATAAAAACCCCGGGTTCCCTTTTTGCCCTTTTTTTTGGATATTTTTAAATTAAAAAAAACTTTTTGATTTTTAAAAGCCTACATTTCCAAACTTCAAAAAATAACGCAAAAAACTTGCCTTACAAGAATTTAAAAATTTGTTTTGCTTAAAATAAATGACAACATTAAATTTCAGCTATATAGAACACATGTTACCATTTGTCTTTTTTGGGATATATTTTTTAAAAAACTTTTGACTGTTTTTCCCCCCCTTAAAATACTTTTTAAAAAGTCCCGCATGTAAAAATTGTCCTTACAAGAATGAAAACAAGGGATTTGCAAAAAAAGGGATGAAACCCAGTTTAATTCAGCTATATAGAACACATGTTACACATTCTTCGTTTTTGTGATATATTTATTACATTGCTTAGAATGGACAAATCATCACTATAGAACAATTACCATTTTGTTGGATATATATAAAACTTTTGATAATTTAGACAGTACTACACTCAACATTCTAAGAAATAGCAATAAGTCCTTCAAAAAGAATAACTAAACGATTTGCTTAAGAATGATACAACTTCAATTCAGCTAATTAGAACACATGTATCCTTTGTCGTTTTGGGATATATTTTTACAAAACTTTTGACTGGTATGCCTACACATTCAATACTTCTAAGAAATACGCATGTAACTAATTGTCCTTACAAAATGTAATAACAGATTTGCTTAAGAATGATGACAAAGTTCAATTCAGCTATATAGAACACATCATGTTTCTAATTTGCGTTTCTTTGGGATATATTATTCACAAAACTTTTGAGATGTATCTAACACATTCTTCTAAGAAATTACGCATGCATCTAATTGACCTTACAAATGTAATACACGATTTTTAAGAAGTGACACAGTTTCTTTTAGTATATTATAAAAATTTCTCATTTGTACGAATTTCTAGAATATCATTAACTAATTTATTACAAGAATGTAATAACAACGATTTCTTAAGAATGATACAACATTCAATTTCAGCTATATAGAACACATGAACATTGTCGATTTGGTTATAATTTTTATACAAATCTTTTGACTGTGCACTAAACAATACTTCTAAAATACGCTTTGAACTAATTGTCCTTCCAAGAATTTGAATAACCTACGAATTCTGCTAAAGGAACCATGACAACAGATCAATTCCATTAAAGTATTTACATTACAACATTTGTCGTTTTGGGATACATTTAAACACTTTAGACATGTTAGCCTACATCTTCAATTAATCTAAGAAATTTGCATGTAAACTAATTGTCACTTAAAGCAATGCTAAATCAACGATTTGCTAAGCATGTAAACAATTTACTTCAGCTATATGAACAACGTATTCTTTGTCGTTATTGGAAATATTTAATTACAAAACTTTGAACTGGTATGCTACACTTCATACTTTCTAAGGAAATACGCATGTAACTAATTTGTGTTACCAAATAATAACTTCGATTAGAAATAAGATGTACAACAGTTGCAATTCACAAAATAAAACACATTTTACTAATTGTGTTTTAAATAGTTTATTTTACAAAACTTTTGAATGGTATCTATCATTTTTATTAAATTACCAGAACATTAAGTCCTAATAATGTAAACTACGATTTAGCTAATTAGACAATCCATTAAATACAGCTATATAGAACACGTGTTCTTAAAATGTCGTTTTTAACATATATATTACAAAAGTTTTGACATGTTATCCTATCCTCATATTCTAATAATACGCATGTAATTAATTGTCCTTACAAAAGTAATAACAACGATTTGCTTAATAAAGATGAATACAATCAATTCAGCTATATAGAACACATGTTACTCATTTGTCGTTTTTGGGATATATTTATTACAAAACTTTTGACTTTAATTCCTTCACTTCAATACTTCTAAGTAGTACGCATGTAAAAAATTGTCCTTACAAGAATGTAATAACACGATTTGCTTAAGAATGATGACAACAGTTCAATTCAGCTATATAGAACACATGTTACTCATTTGTCGTTTTTGGGATATATTTATTATAAAACTTTTGAGTTGTAAACCTACAATTCAATACTGCTAAGAAGAACCCATGCAAATAATTGTCCTTTCAAGATTGTAATAACAACGATTTGCTTAAGTAATGATGACAACAGTTCAATTCAGCTATATAGAACACATGTTACTCATTTGTCGTTTTTGGGATATATTTATTACAAAACTTTTGACTGTTATGCCTACACATCAATACTTCTAAGAAATACGCATGTAACTAATTGTCCTTACAAGATTGTAATAACAACGATTTGCTTAAGAATGATGACACCAGTTCAATTCAGCTATATAGAACACATGTTTACTATTTGCCGTTTTTGGGATATATTTATTTCAAAACTTTTGGTTGGTATGTCTACACATCAATACTTCTAAGAAGTACCCATGCATTAATTGACCTTACAAGATTGTAATAGCTACGATTTTTAAAGAATGATGACAACAGTTCAATTCAGCTATATAGAATACATGTTACTCATTTGTCGTTTTTGAATATATATATATAAAAACTTTCAGTTGTACACCTACAATTCAATACTGCTAAGAAGAACCCATGCAAATAATTATCCTTACAAGATTGTAATAACAACGATTTGCTTAAGAATGATGACAACAGTTCAATTCAGCTATATAGAACACATTTAATCATTTGTCGTTTTTGGGATATATTTATTATAAAACTTTTGAGTTGTATACCTACAATTCAATACTGCTAAGAGGAACCCTTGCAAATAATTGTCCTTACAAGTATTTAATTACAACGATTTGCTTATAAATGATGACAACAGTTTAATTCAGCTATATAGAACACATGTTACACAATCTTCGTTTTTGGGATATATTTATTACAAAACTTTAGACTTGTATGCCTACACTTCAATACATCTAAGAAATAGGCATGTAACTAATTGTCCTTACATGAATGTAATAACAACGATTTGCTTAAGAATGATAACAACAGTTTAATTCAGCTTATAGAACACATGTATCTCCTTTGTCGTTTTTGGGATATATTTATTACAAAACTTTTGACTGGTATGCCTACACTTCAATACTTCTAAGAAATACGCATGTAACTAATTGTGGTTACAAGAATGTAATAACTTCGATTTGATAAGAGTGATGACAACAGTTCAATTCAGCTATATAGAACACATTATACTCATTTGTCGTTTTTAGGATATATTTATTACAAAACTTTTGAATGGTATGCCTACACATCAATACTTCTAAGAAATACGCATGTAACAAATTGTCCTTAGATGAATGTAATAACTACGATTTGCTTAAGAATGATGACACCATTCAATACAGCTATATAGAACACGTGTTACTCATTTGTCGTTTTTAGGATATATTTATTACAAAAGTTTTGAATGTTATGCCTACACATCAATACTTCTAAGAAATACGCATGTAATTAATTGTCCTTACAAGAATGTAATAACAACGATTTGCTTAAGAATGATGACAACAGATCAATTCAGCTGTATAGAACACATGATACTCTTTGTCGTTTTGGGAATATATTTATTACAAAACTTTTGACTGTTATGCCTACACTTCAATACTTCTAAGATGTACGCATGTAACAAATTGTCCTTACAAGAATGTAATAACTACGATTTGCTTAAGAATTATGACAACAGTCCAATTCAGCTATATAGAACACATGTTACTCATTTGTCGTTTTTGGGATATATTTATTATAAAACTTTTGAGTTGTATACCTACAATTCAATACTGCTAAGAAGAACCCATGCAAATAATTGTCCTTATAAGATTGTAATAACAACGATTTGCTTATGAATGATGACAACAGTTTAATTCAGCTATATAGAACACATGTTACACATTCTTCGTTTTTGTGATATATTTATTACAAAACTTTAGACTGGTATGCCTACACTTCAATACATCTAAGAAATAGGCATGTAACTAATTGTCCTTACAAGAATGTAATAACAACGATTTGCTTAAGAATGATGACAACAGTTTAATTCAGCTTATAGAACACATGTATCTCCTTTGTCGTTTTTGGGATATATTTATTACAAAACTTTTGACTGGTATGCTACACTTCAATACTTCTAAGAAATACGCATGTAACTAATTGTGGTTACAAGAATGTAATAACTTCGATTTGATAAGAGTGATGACAACAGTTCAATTCAGCTATATAGAACACATTTTACTCATTTGTCGTTTTTAGGATATATTTATTACAAAACTTTTGAATGGTATGCCTACACATCAATACTTCTAAGAAATACGCATGTAACAAATTGTCCTTACAAGAATGTAATAACTACGATTTGCTTAAGAATGATGAAACCAGTTCAATACAGCTATATAGAACACGTGTTACTCATTTGTCGTTTTTAGGATATATTTATTACAAAAGTTTTGAATGTTATGCCTACACATCAATACTTCTATGAAATACGCATGTAATTAATTGTCCTTACAAGAATGTAATAACAACGATTTGCTTAAGAATGATGACAACAGATCAATTCAGCTGTATAGAACACATGATACTCCTTTGTCGTTTTGGGAATATATTTATTACAAAACTTTTGACTGTTATGCCTACACTTCAATACTTCTAAGATGTACGCATGTAACAAATTGTCCTTACAAGAATGTAATAACTACGATTTGCTTAAGAATGATGACAACAGTTCAATTCAGCTATATAGAACACATTTTAATCATTTGTCGTTTTTGGGATATATTTATTATAAAACTTTTGAGTTGTATACCTACAATTCAATACTGCTAAGAGGAACCCATGCAAATAATTGTCCTTACAAGTATTTAATTACAACGATTTGCTTATAAATGATGACAACAGTTTAATTCAGCTATATAGAACACATGTTACACATTCTTCGTTTTTGGGATATATTTATTACAAAACTTTAGACTTGTATGCCTACACTTCAATACATCTAAGAAATAGGCATGTAACTAATTGTCCTTACAAGAATGTAATAACAACGATTTGCTTAAGAATGATAACAACAGTTTAATTCAGCTTATAGAACACATGTATCTCCTCTGTCGTTTTTGGGATATATTTATTACAAAACTTTTGACTGTTATGCCTACACATCAATACTTCTAAGAAATACGCATGTAAATAATTGTCCTTACAAGAATGTAATAACTACGATTTGCTTAAGAATGATGACGACAGTTTAATTCAGCTATATATAACACATGTTTCTCATTTGTCGTTTTTGGATTTATTTATTACAAAACTTTTGAATGGTATGCCTACACATCAATACTTTTGTATACCTACAATTCAATACTGCTTAGAAGAAACCATGCAAATAATTGTCCTTACAAGTATGTAATAACAACGATTTTCTTAAGAATGATGACAACAGTTCATATCAGCTATATAGAACACATGTTATTCATTTGTCGTTTTTGGGATATATTTATTACAAAACTTTTGACTGTTATGCCTGCACTTCATTACTTCTATGATGTACGCATGTAAATAATTGTTCTTACAAGAATGTAATAACTAAGATTTGCTTAAGAATGATGACAACAGTACAATTCAGCTATGTAGGACACATGTATCTCAATTGTCGATTGTGGGATGCATTTATTATAAAACTTTTGAGAGGTGTGCTTACACTTCAATACTTCTAGGAAGTACACATGCATCTAATTGTCCTTACAAGATTGTAAAAGCTACGATTTGTTTAAGAATGATGACAACAGTTCAATTCAGCTATATAGAACACATGTTACATATTCGTCGTTTTTGGGATATATTTATTACATAACTTTTGACTCGTCCTGCTTACACTCAATACTTCTAAGAAATACGCATGTAACTAATTGTCCTTACAAGAATTTGATAACAACGATTTGCTTTAGAATGATGACAACTGTTCAATTCAGCTATATACAACACATGTTACTGATTTGTCGTTTTTGGGATATATTTATTACAAAACTTTTGACTGTTATGCCTACTTTTCATTACTTCTATAAAGTACCCATGTAAATAAATGTCCTTACAAGAATGTAATAACTACGATTTGCTTAAGAATGATGACACCAGTTCAATTCAGCTATATAGAACACATGTTACTCATTTGTGGTTTTTGGGATATATTTATTACAAAACTTTTGACTGGTATGTATACACATCAATACTTCTAAGAAGTACCCATGCATCTAATTGTCTTACAAGATTGTAAATAGCTACGATTTGTTTAAGAATAATGACAACAGTTCAATACAGCTATATAGAACACATGTTATTCATTTGTCGTTTTTGGGATATATTAATTACAAAACTTTTGACTGTTATTCCTACACTTCAATACTTCTATGAAGTACGCATGTACATAATTGTCATTACACGAATGTAATAACTGTGATTTGCTTAAGAATGATGACAACAGTTTAATTCAGCTATATAGAACACATGTATCTCATTTGTCGTTTTTGGGATATATTTATTACAAAACTTTTGACTGGTATTCCTACACATCAATACTTCTAATAAATACGCATGTAACTAATTGTCCTTACAAGAATGTAATAACTACGATTTGCTTAAGAATGATGACAACAGTTCAATTCAGCTATATAGAACACATGCCACTCATTTGTCGTTTTTGGGATATATTTATTACAAAACTTTTGAGTTGTATACCTACAATTCATACTGCTAAAAAGAACCCATGCAAATAATTGTCTTTACAAGATGTAATAACAACGATTAGCTTAAGAATGATGACAAAAGTTTAATTCAGCTATATAGAACACATGTTACACATTCGTCGTTTTATGGGATATATTTATTACAAAACTTTTGACTGTTATGCCTACACTTCAATACTTCTAATGAAAACGCATGTAAATAATTGTCCTTACAAGAATGTAATAACTACGATTTGCTTAAGAAAGATGACAACAGTTCAATTCAGCTATATAGAACACATGTTACTCATTTGTCGTTTTTGGGATATATTTATTACAAAACTTTTGACTGTTATACCTTCACTTCAATACTTCTAGTAGTACGCATGTAACAATTGTCCTTACAAGAATGTAATAACTACGACTTGCTTAAGAATTATGACAACAGTTTAATTCAGCTATATAGAACACATGTTACTCATTTGTCGTTTTTGGAATATCATTATTCCAAAACTTCTGACTGGTATGCCTACACATCAATACTTCTAAGAAGTACCCATGCATCTAATTGTCCTTACAAGATTGTAATAACAACGATTTGCTTAAGAATGATGACAACAGTTCAATTCAGCTATATAGAACACTTTTACTCATATTTGTTATTTGGGATATATTTATTACAAACTTTTGACTGTTATGAATTCTACTTCAATACTTCTATGAAGAACGCATGTAAATAATTGTCTTACAAGAATGTAATAACTACGAGATTTGCTTAAGAATGATGACAACATTTAAATTCAGCTATATTAGACACATGTTACTCATTTGTCGATTTAGGGATAATTTATAACAAAACTTTGACTGGTATGCCTACACATCAATTACTTTCTAGGAAGTAACCCATGCATCTAATTGTCCTTACAAGATTGTAATAACTACGATTTGCTTAAGAATGATGACAACAGTACAATATCAGCTATATAGAACACATGTTACACATTTTCCGTTTTTGGATATATTTATTACAAAACTTTGAACTGAATGCTATACATTAATACTTCTAAGAAATACGCATGTAACTAATTGTCCTTACAAGAATGCAATAACACGATTTGCTTTAGAATGATGACAACAGTTCAATTCAGCTATATAGAACACATGTTACTCATTTGTCGTTTTTGGGATATATTTATTCAAAAACTCTTGACTGGTTATGCCTACTTCAATACTTCTAAGAAGTACACATGATTAATTGTCCTTACAAGATTGTAATAAAACGATTGCTTAAGAATGATGACAACAGTTCAATTCAGCTATATAGAACACTTGTTACTCATATGTGTTATTTGGGATATATTTATTACATAAACTTTTGACTGTTATGCATACACTTCAATACTTCTAATGAAGTACCGCATGTAACTAATTGTCCTTACAAGAATGATAATAACTGCGATTTGCTTAAGAATGATGACAACAGTTCAAATCAGCTATATAGAACACATGTATTCATTTGTCGTTTTTGGGATATATTATTACAAAACATTTGACTGTTATGCCTACACTCAATACTTCTAAGAAATACGCATGTAACATATTGTCCTTACAGAATGTAATAACTAAGATTTGCTTAAGAATGATGACAACAGTTTAATTCAGCTATATAGAAAATTATCTCATTTGTGTTTTTGGGTTATATTTATTACAAAACTTTTGATGGTATGCCTACACTTCAATCTTCCTAAAAATTCGCATTTAAATAATTGTCTCTTACAAGAATGTAATAACTACGTTTGCTTAAGAATGATGACAACAGTTCAATTCAGCTATATAGACACATGCTACTCATTTGTCGTTTTTGGGATATATTTATTACAAAACTTTTGAGTTGTATACCTACAATTCAATACTGCTAAAAAGAACCCATGCAAATAATTGTCTTTACAAGTATGTAATAACAACGATTAGCTTAAGAATGATGACAAAAGTTTAATTCAGCTATATAGAACACATGTTACACATTCGTCGTTTATGGATATATTTATTACAAAACTTTTGACTGTTATGCCTACACTTCAATACTTCTATGAAGAACGCATGTAAATAATTGTCCTTACAAGAATGTAATAACTACGATTTGCTTAAGAAAGATGACAACAGTTCAATTCAGCTATATAGAACACATGTTACTCATTTGTCGTTTTTGGGATATATTTATTAAAAAAACTTTTGACTGTTATACCTTCACTTCAATACTTCTATGTAGTACGCATGTAACAAATTGTCCTTACAAGAATGTAATAACTACGACTTGCTTAAGAATTATGACAACAGTTTAATTCAGCTATATAAAAACACATGTTACTCATTTGTCGTTTTTGGAATACATTAATTCCAAAACTTCTGACTGGTATGCCTACACATCAATACTTCTAAGAAGTACCCATGCATCTAATTGTCCTTACAAGATTGTAATAACAACGATTTGCTTAAGAATGATGAAAAACAGTTCAATTCAGCTATATAGAACACTTTTTACTCATATGTTGTATTTGGGATATATTTATTACATAACTTTTGACTGTTATGAATTCTCTTCAATACTTCTATGAAGAACGCATGTAAGTAATTGTTATTACAAGAATGTAATAACTACGATTTGCTTAAGAATGATGACAACAGTTAATTCAGCTATATAGAACACATGTTACTCATTTGTCGATTTTGGGATATATTTATAACAAAACTTTTGACTGGTATGCCTACACATCAATACTTCTAGGAAGTACCCATGCATCTAATTGTCCTTACAAGATTGTAATAACTACGATTTGCTTAAGAATGATGACAACAGTACAATACAGCTATATAGAACACATGTTACACATTTTCCGTTTTAGGATATATTTATTACAAAACCTTTGAATGGAATGCCTATACATTAATACTTCTAAGAAATACGCATGTAACTAATTGTCCTTACAAGAATGCAATAACTACGATTTGCTTTAGAATTATGACAACAGTTTCAATTGAGCTATATAGAACACATGTTACTCATTTGTCGTTTTTGGGATATATTTATTGCAAAACTCTTGACTGGTATGCCTACACATCAATACTTCTAAGAAGTACACATGCATCTAATTGTCCTTACAAGATTGTAATAACAACGATTAGCTTAAGAATGATGACAACAGTTCAATTCAGCTATATAGAACACTTGTTACTCATATGTTGTATTTGGGATATATTTATTACATAACTTTTGACTGTTATGCTACTCTTCAATACTTCTATGAAGAACGCATGTAAATAATTGTCCTTACAAGAATATAATAACTGCGATTTGCTTAAGAATGATGACAACAGTTTAAATCAGCTATATAGAACACATGTATCTCATTTGTCGTTTTTGGGATATATTTATTACAAAACATTAGACTTTATGCCTACACATCAATACTTCTAAGAAATACGCATGTAACTATTTGTCCTTACATGAATGTAATAACTAAGATTCGCTTAAGAATGATGACAACAGT
>JARBHB010000412.1:0-13443 GCA_029891345.1 Dryococelus australis | reverse complement strand
GGACTCCCGGACGAAGAGGTTCGCAAGCTCTCCCTGGTCTGAAGAAGACTCTCGCCTCTCCTCATTCTGCAACACGGCTCACCTCCAGAGCTTCGAATATAGTTCAGTTTCCAGAAGTCTGCACAAGTCTTCAGCCTGCATCCGCAGACTGCGAAGACTGCAACTTCCCCGCAGCTTGGACAAGGCTCGTCTACCACTGCCCCAGTTGACCGTGAGGGCAGCATCTCTCTCCAGAGGTAATCACTTCCTGTACCCACAACTCTTTACCTGTCAACTTCCCTTGACTCCCGCGGTAGCAGGTCATCGTGATTCTAGCCTTACAAGATAAACCCCGTTACACTGTAAAATTGCATACATTAGAATTTTGCATTTTAATTAATTAATTAATTAAAATTTTTCTCCAGGCTCACCTTTGTCTGATTTTCTCAGTACCAATATTTTAATATTATTTTTCACCTAGCTTATTTAGATTTCCTTTTTAATTTATTTAGCGGGGAATTTCCGCTTTTCTCATTTTTGGCATAGTACAAATTACGTGAAACCGACTTCCTTAGTTTACAGTTATTTTCGTTGTAGTTTCTGTGCCATTATTAATCATTGGTTCTCTGGTAATTTACTCAGTGCTTATTAAGATCTGTAATTAAATCCCGCTGGAGTTTAGCTGTGCAGCAGACCAAACTCAACAGGAGATGTGAGCTTGCAGAAAGCATTAGTCTGAAAACGACATGCCGAAGCTCCTGGGTTTCCGGTGTTCACGCGTCTACCTCCAGTGACGTCCCAATACCGGATTGCTGTTTGCACGTCAGAGCCTTGGGTGTGCCTGCAGAAGCCACGCCCCCAGGACAGCATGTACACAGAACAGATCACAGAACCAGGCAGATGTACAACAAGAACGGTGGCATGCAGTGCCGTCGACGTTGCCGAGAGCATAGTGCATTAGAAAGATCACTTAATGCCAATACCGTAGACACACTACCTAATACAGTTGAACCGCAGCCTACGAAAATTTGTCCACCTCCACGACCAGACTCACCCTTACTTTCACCCACGCAGGAGATACCGTTAAACCACCTGTTAGGAGCATGTTGGCCAGAATATGAGCCAGAGGGAGATCAGTACCACCAGGCTAGATCGTCATCCCCGGTAGCCAGTGTGACCCCAATTCAGGTAGTCCTAGATAAGGACCCTGTAAATTCTAGTAATATAAAGTTGGCATCAGGTAAGCATATTCGAGTTCGGCACCCACCGGAGGTAGATCTACCAAACTTCTGCACTATCAAGTTGGCCTCAGGAAAGACGGTATGGATTTGACTCCCGCCACACCTAGCCCCCATACCCCGCATCATGGCATCATCTTCAGATTACGTCCCCACACACTGTCCAACCAGGTCTATGCATATCAATCCAGTCTCTCTAGTCAGGTCATCCACCCCCAACCCCGTAATCGCTTAATTACTGCTCATCGCTTAATTACTACTCACCGCATTCATCCCGGGACAACTGGTGTCCCGACTGTTGGCAACTGTAGTAGTGAGGAGGATAGAACTCCCTGGGTGGGAGACTATCTCACTCCACCTCAGTCTGGGGTTTGACTCCCCTCTTTTCCGACATGTCAGAGAGGGTGGTCAGCGCCCTAACCTCTATTCCCCTAATTCGAAGGGGGAGATGATAAAAATCTGAATTTTGTACACAATGAAATATTATATGGTAGTAAACTCCAGCAAAAATTTTGAGTTTGATATACCACTAGAAGCAGAGTTATATTAGGTACAAAACTTCAGAAAAATTTTAAAAAATGAGTGGATATGATTATACCACAACCATGTTGGGGATGGCTAACTTGGTTTACAAGATTCCCAGAATGCCCAAGCCCTGCTTTTGTGCAGTGCCCAGTGTGTGATATAAGAATTTGGGCATCCCTACTGGTTGTAAAATGGAAGTGATGGCTATCGCTGTCAAAAATATTGCAACTTTGTAGTGTGTGTGATGTGCCATTCTAAAAATTGTGATCTGTCCTTTCCATTCCCATTTGCATACATTCCTTGCTACCACTACCCCACAATCCCGAACATGGTGCATGTGCGGGGTGAATTACACCTTCTCATATTAGTTATCTTGCTGCTGCACAAGTGACATTCTTAAAACACATTGTGGTGGTATCTCAGTGTTTTATAATTGCCTATATTTAAGAAAAATACTGTTAAAGTTTTTATGATCATGTGATTAAAGAGATAAATGGTAATCACGATTATGGTAAAAAGAATTAAATATTTTTTTCTTTGCAATGTGTCCATAGGTTTCAATGGTCTGTTGATACCTTAGTAAATATAATCATCCTTTTTGTTAGTCATGCTGTGACACTTTCAAAAGACACAAGAAACACATTATAAAAGGGTTTCGAAAAATTAATCTGGAGCATCACTGCAAGGAGAAAAACCAACATGTTAACACTGAATTAGGTAAATTGTTATTCTAAAATATTTGTAGTAACGGTGCTGGAAATAACACCACACGAAAATCAGCAATAGTTGACCTAACCTGCTACACGTCACCTTGAACAATCAGCAACAGGGGTTTTTGGAGACTTACCACTTTGTTGGGCTGCTTCGATGGTGAGCTGCGCAGCTACGGGAAGTATGTTTGCCTGGCTTGACTTCTCGTTCAGCACTGTCCAGCATGGCAAACATACATGGCCCATCCCCACACCTCGCCAAAGCCTCCTGCCTTATCACGAAGGTGGCCAGCACTTAGCAACCATCCGACATAGCAGAGTACATCATCAATATTTTGAATTAACTGAACTTGTACTTACAGCAAATTGTTCTACCATGATCTGTAATGTTCCTCCATACCTAACAACACTTTGCATGGACTATAAATGAGGGGTGTTGCTACCCCAGAGGAAACACAGCACCCATTCACCCAACAGGAGGAAAACACACCACACATTCACATTAAATATGTGACAGAAACAGGCAGACTGCATTTCCTGCTATGTTTTAAAGATTTTAATATGGCCACTTTATTTTATAATACAGGGCAAAACACAATTTTGGGGAATTAATGTTGTCAAAGTCAAGTATTCAAAACATTATTTTTAATCTCTTTTGCATATACTTTTATAAGGAATATTATCTTTTACACATGAGCCCTACTGGCCCTCTTTTGAATTTCAAAGCCTGTTTTCAGGCATTTTTGTATAGTACTTTTGTTCCAAGATTTTTGGGCATTATTTATAAAAGAAATTATCAGCCCACTATAAACGAGAAAACAGAATTTTGGTGATTAACTCATTTCTCACAATTTTGGGGGACTTAACTGTAATTGGCATCAATGGGGTTGGTGAAACCTTTTTCTTTTTTAATAACAACTCTGCTTAACATCTTAGAAAGTTGCATTTGTGTCAAGCAAGTGATTGGTATGACAGTTGGGGAGAACTGTGGTCACTGCCATAGAGTTTGAGTTTCCTCCAGGTGCTCCTGCTCCATGACATTGTCAGTAAGAAAAGATAATGAAAACTTACTGAGGATAAAACATTTCACCCCAATAACCTTTTGAAAAATTTGGGGACGTAAATAACACTATACCCACAACAGAACTTCTTGGCCGCTCTATGTCAGCCTATCAGCAAGCAGTACCAATACCTGTTGCCACATTTATCAAGTGCCCAACCACCATAATATGTTTAATGAAATCTCAACTGTAGTAATATAAATTACAATTCTATACATAAAAAGGACCATTTGAAAAATGTATTGATGCGTGCCGCTCCCATGTATTTAATACAAACGATTACGACTCATCAGACTCTAGTATTTCTACTACACCAGAGTGAGAGAGAGTCGAACCCCATCAACTTAGTACATGGACGTTGCAGATCACCATAACCCTGGACAGTGCCTCCGAACATGTGGGATCTACGGTTAGGAAAGCCAACGAGCACGCTGCCCTCCCCTCCACCATACTGAGAGCCAACAAGCCGTCAGCCGCCTTGGGCACAGCCGAGCGCCACCGAATATGCACGAAGCCGAGAAACAGTCAGAGGGTAGCTACCTCCACGCCGGCCTCGTGCTAGAGGGACATCATGAGGCGATGTCACACCTCCCACCACGGCCCGGTGTTGCACCTGTCCTTCGGACTATAAAAGTCAGTGCACGGCTGGGCTTGCAAAGTGATTCTTTTTGATTCTTAAGCTCGCTCCACCACTTCGTGTGCTGGGGCCTTCGACGAGTAACCAAGTCTTCAGCAGCCATCAGAGGCTGCTCCCATTCACAACAACCATTTTCAGCAGCCACCAGAGACTGTTACCATTGCCGTCGCCAGCTCTTCTGCAGCCACAGTTACCAGACGCTTCGTTGGCGACGACTACCACCATTTACCAGAGGCTCTTCATTGCCAATAGCCTTCATCTTCCAACATCACAACACCCTCCGCTACTGGCTCCTCCTGGAACAGTAGCCGCCTCTACTTGCTGGTAGGGGCAACTACACTCCCTACTATTAGAGTGGTGGATCCCTTTTATTAAATGTCTCGTCTAGACATCCCAAAGTATAGTTAGCTATGGTAAGTATTCTTAATTAGCCGTCCACACCATTTGCTTTCTCGCATAGCTTAAAACCAGGTCACCCACACCAGTCCAGCATGGTATACTTCCGTACAAACTGTCTGCTTGGTTAGGAGATGGCACGTGTCACTGTATTTATTACTCATATAATAAATACAGCTTTGTTCCTTTACTGAGAGTATTCTTCCGAGATAGTTTTTCACTGTGACCGCTAGGAACAATACGTGTTGTGCACTGCCGACCGAGACCGGGGTTTTGAAGTTATCTGTACGAGCTAGATTACGACTGTGGATCCCCATCAGGAATCCACCAGTCTAACACACACACCCATTCGAGATTCAGCAGTTCTAGTCCTCCGGGGATAGAACGGCAGAGCCCCAACCACTAGCAACTCAGCCAACCAGGGACAGATAGTACTCTTGAGTTTTATCCCTACCGAAGCACCTAGTTGCTGGTGAGGGCATTTTCTCGGGGGTTACAGCCTGGCCTTGGTTGCGACCAACATCCAGTAGTAAAAGGAAGGTGGCCCATACGACTCAACGCTTCTGGTTTGCCCGCTGGTGGTGGGGGGCCTTCGGGAGAACCAAGCTCGTGCCGGCAGCCACTACTGGCAGAACACTGAAGTAGGGATCTGTTTTGCGTCCGTGATGCACAGCATCAATTGTTAAGTTGTTGTTTAACCTCTATACCTTTTAGAGAAAGGCACGGCTCAAGGTGGCAGGAGCAAAGGATAGCCTATATCGCCGCCAAGCAGCAGTGTGTATTAGCCCCTCCTACTTTGCGTACGCAAAGTGAACGGGACAGCACCACTTTAACTCGCTTATTAGAGAGGCCTACCTCTCTCCTATATATATGTATATTTACTTTCCGCCGTACATATGTATTCTCCGCGAATACCTTCCATCGCACATGGACTGATATACGGTACAGAGGTAAGACACTGGGTTTCCTACCCCAAGTTTTGGAGTCCGGAGTCAGCCGTCTGGAACCTATGATACCGTGTTGGCAAGCACAATATCATCGTCCTACAGCCAGTTGACTGCACCTCCAGTTCCAGCCAGCAGATACCAGTAACAGCACCACCTTCGGCCAAAGATAACATAAGTAAGCCAGGTAACCCCAACACCTCCCACCAGTCAATTACCTACGTAATCAAACCAACAGTGGGAAACACCGCAAATAGGCAGTTATCTGCAAAATTAGCTCCATACAGATAGTAGAGAACTTTGTGCCTATCCGCCAATTAATGTGCCCCATGCTCATTAAGATTCAGAACTTCTTGTTATTCCTGGTGGAATGATGAATTTCCTACCTCTGGATGAAGTTGTAAACAAATAGTTCAGAACAGAATTACGGTGTCAATATAACAAGTGAATGACTACTGCAAAACATGATGTGATGCCGAGTGGAAGAATGAAGTATGCGTCTCTGCAAACTGTTTGCATGTGGATCTTGATCTTGGTAGCGTAGAAACCCATTTCTGAAGAAATGATTGCGAAAAGCATTAAGGTTACAGGGATTACATGTAAATTAGAGAGCACAGAAGAAGACATGCTGCACAATGCACAAGAATTGGATGCATCTTCCAGTGGCGATTCCAATAGCGACGAAGATGATGAGGCTTAAAAAATTATGCTTATATCTTTTTCTTAGTGTCTGTTATAATATACCAAACCAAAGGCAGTGTTTATGAAAATGACAGTGTGTAGTAATCAGTGTTGTATTGTTAGTGACAAATGTGAGAGAAAATGGTGGCCACCATATTTGTTTACCATGTGAGTACTTTTGAAATACTTGATGTGATGTAAATAATACGTATTTCATGTAATTTCTTTATTATATTAGTTGAAACAGTCTATGAAAGCTAGCTATTATAATGGGAGAGGTAGTATAGTAACTAAATAGGCACAATCTGAGTTCATAAATTTTTCTAAAAAATTTTATTTTGTATTACACCCACTAAAGTTTCAGACATATATATATTTTTTTTTGTAAAAAAGGAGGGTTTCATCGATGTATAAATATGGTATCTTAATATGTGTAGATGCACATATGGCATCGTATAACGCAGACTGAAATGACCTAAAAATAATATACAACTTTGAACCCCTTCCTCCTTGGTACTGACACGTGACAGTTATTATGACTTATACACTTCGCCTCATATTTAGGTTATCTTTACATTACCCCAGGCGGGGTTCGAACCCAAAAGCGACTGTTACCTGTAACTACAATTATGCCCCTTGTTGCGGGGGCACCTATGGACAAGTCATCCAAGTTGTTTTGCCCCTATGACACACATCACACAGACCCCCCCCCCCCCACCCACGTGTGATAGAAGCCAGCAAAGCGGCCGAGCCGCAAAGGCGGCCCAGCATACAGAGACGAATTCCACAGCAGACTGAGGGATTACGCTAGTGAGCGCACCTCCGGCCAGGAGAGGGAGCTCACTGCCCACACCCCCGCACCTCAGAGACCCCGCAGACAGGGCAATATATATCTGTGTCCCACTGAAGAACAGCTGTTATACTCAAGCAGCTAGCTCCACCACCACGTATGCTGGGGCTCTCTGCTAATACCAAGATCTTCGTGACCTACCAGCAACCTAATAGAGGCTCTCCAAGAACTTCACCAGCAACCACCGAAGAAGTCTTCAACCCTTTAGTAGTGGAGCCCGACAACAGCATTGAAATAGTTAGGGGCAGTTGTTATAATAGCTACCTAGCCACATCTGCTCTTGTCTCATTCAGACCCAGGTCTACTTCACCTGGTTTAACATAGTCTACTTCCGTTTCAGTTACTAGTTAGTTAGGAGTATAGGCCACTGTGTATATTACTACTAGAGTAAATATGTTTACTCTCAAACTTCAGAGTACTAATTCTAGGGTGACTGTAGCTTGTCCTCTGTAGACGTCATTCCCCAAGGGAAAAGCAGGAGACTGGGTATTAAAACCAATTACCAAACCTAGAGTAGGACTGCAGGCCCCTTAACAGGGAGCACATAAGTCCTAACCGCACCCAATCTACGGCCACCAGTACCGTGCACCTGGTGTGCAGTAAGGTAGAACCACAACCACTAGCAACTAAATCCACAAGGTGACTAATCAACTAGCCCAACCAAATCACTCCGTCCACCATGCTGAACCATCGCTGGAGGGAGTGAGACACTGGTTCTGGAGGTCTGCCCACCTTTGAACCCACACCCATTGTCATTGTCGGGTGTCCAGAGTAAACCTACCACTCCGACCACCGCGCTGAACTGTTGCCGGTTGGAGTAAATGGTTACGCCTCTGGGTTAGCTTAGCCTCGGCCTTGGTTGTACACCAAGCTAGGGACCGTTATCGCCTGCTCCTCTGACGAGGCTGATTGTAGCACCTACCTTATATATGATACACCCAAAGGAGCGATACAAAGTAGCAAGTCAGGAAGGCAGTTAATGCCTCTGAACCCTACCCAAACTACCCTCTGCAGTCTAACCCCCCCGGGAACAAGCTTAAGCTGCCCACCATCTGGAGAGACCTCACCACCCAGTCCCTCCCCGTTCCTTATTTCAGCCCCCCACGAAGACCATCAGCGAGTCACACCAGGTCGTCACTGTGTTCTGCCAGGGGCTAGAAGTGCCACTGGATATCGTCAACTGATGGTTCAAAAACCACGAGACCAGCAGCCCTCCCATGGCTTACTTCACTACCGCCAGCCACAGCACCACCTCCGCCCCAAGGTCGGGGCACGAGTGCTGGCCAACAGCAGCAGCAGAAACAGTGGCCGGGTCAGCAGACACCCCGGGCAACCTCTAGCACTGGTAAAATAGTGGCTGTGTGACAACCAGTACGCAGGACAGGTTACCTCCTCAGACATCAAGCCACGCTGTATAACTTGTATACAGACCAAGGTCCGGTCAATCATTGATAAATTCACATCAGTGTTATTGCCTATGTCTCTGACCAACATGTAAAATCATGCCCGACCGTGACTTCGTCGTCCATCACCCGACATCATGCGTCAGTATTGATACCATGGGGACACCTGATGGTGAAATTAAATAATTACCAACACATGTTCAGACTGGCAGCAAAGGGTAATACTGTGCACTAATTACATAAATAAAAAAGCAAACCTATAAACAATAAAGGTAAATTTGCATTTGTATGTTAGCATTTTGCTCTCTCTTGGTCATACATAAAAAAGTGGCTGATTGAACAAAACAAAATGCATAAGTACACACAGTAAGTTAATACCAAGGAACGATGTAATCACAGTTTACAGTAATGGGCATACTATGGTGGTTGTTTTTGGTTTTCAGGCTTCGTGGTTGCAGAAAAATAAATTTTGCTGAACAGGCATTTTCAGAGTCTCTTGACAGCAGTAGTTCACAACTGAAAGTCACAAGTTGAGGAAGCTACGTATAATACAGATGGCATCAAAGGAGGTCTATTTCGCCCTACCCTGTATTTTGTTAAGGTATCTGGTTAATAGATGTGTTAGACAACAGCAGTGACAATAGGGCAGAGAGGATTATCTTGTTTGTGGATTTTCGGTAAGCCATAGAAAGATGTAGCTCTGACATCTATTACCAAGCTGTTTCTTGGTTTCTTCTCAGTGCACAACACAGCAACTCACGTTCATGACCAAGCAAACCACTCGCAACTATCTGTGACAGCAAAAAGACAGACACACTTGTTCCCAACACACACATACAGCAGGGAACACAAGTGCAGCTCCTTCACCTGTTTCCTTCTTACACCATTATACTACCCACACTTCCTACAGTAGCGAAGAGGGTGCCAATCCAGTCCAATTCCTCGCTTTGGAAGAGAAAGATAACAACACAAGCGTCTGCAGTTCGAGACCCGGCTGAGGGCAGCCGCTTGTCCGTTGTCACGGAGGATGTTATAATGGGCAGTAATGTGAACTTGCCTTTAAACGAAAATATTTGCTAAATACACCACATGTCAACACAGCTGTATTTAGGACAATTTGTAAACACCTGCTGCATAAGAATGCCAATACAACACTAGCCCCAGGGGACACATCAAAACAGACCTATGAGAACAAAACAGGTTCCAGCAGTTTCATCACGAGGTGGAAGGTAAACCAGGGCAAGTTTATAATACAGAATCGCTAATAAAAGCATATAGCATCCAAAAAAGCTGTCTGTCTGCTGCCAGCCACCGAGAAAATAAGATGCTGTCCTGGACGCAGTACCATTGTGCACAATCGCGTTTCTGCAACAATAACCAACCTACAGTGATGACTCAACAGAAGTGAGCGAGCAGATATGGTCATTAAGAATAACTAAATATGTGGCACTAATCAAACATAAGATCCCTCAATGCATTATTGTAAATGTAATTGTCTAACATTGATGCAACCCATAAAACTCTAAATATGACTGGTTTATACTTTGTATCTTGGGTGTTATGATTAACTAGCTCCCAATCTAAAATACTAAATGTATGGTTTGTAAATATAAATATAACAAACCACAACAAAATGAACACTGAGTAATTATATGGAAATCACTGTAAATGACCGCTTCAACATGATGAACATTGAGATTTTTTATATTTCGCAATGTTAAGGGGGCAACGACATAGAAAGGAGTGCTGGCCTGTGGTGTTCCCTTCTTTTAGGTATTCACGGCTCGCCAGTCTAGGAATACACAGATTAACAGCTTTGTATGGCCCTGTTTCACGTGGCCAGTGCAAAACTCATGTCAAATTATAACATCGAGGAATGAACCCTACCCCATTATTTTATCACCACACTAGTTAATTCCCACCCCTGGTGTGGCAGTAGCCTGTGGTGTTCCCCTCCGATGGGTATACACGGCCCATGCATCAAAGGGTTTTTCAGTCTCCCCTATCTATCCTGAATGTCTGGAAGACATCATCAGAGCCGACGGTGTGCCAGACATCCTAAGGCTAAACGCCTGTGGTGATGCCTCAGAGAGATTGCCAGAAACAATCCTCTCCTACCGAAAGAAGATATTTCCAAGCTTCCTACGCCCTTGCAGACTTCTTCAGACCCCAGCCCGATGAGATCTCATCACTAACTACGTGGCAGCAGGAAGGACAACAGACAACCCCATCCACCGTGTTTATTTCTGTGTTTATATTTGGCATTATGCATATAGGTCAGGTGTTCAACATATTTCCATACATTGGTTAGTTTCTGTGGAACTTTCGGATTGAAATGCAATCTTTAGTTTGGAAGGATTCTGACAAAGTGCATAGAAACATTTCTACGGCAAAATGCAGGCAATGTAAAAGTTTGATTTCACGAGGTGTAAGAGAAACAAAAAATTTCAATACATCTGATCTTATAAGGCCTTTGATGTACTGCTAAGCATACTTCAAGTACAAAAAACAAATGAATATGGCATCCAGTAGATAGGAAGGTTGTACAAGTTACCCAAATTCAAATCAGAGAAGACAAATTCGGTGGGCCAAGCTTCAGTTTCACAAAAATATATAGATTATGATTTCAGAAGCCTTTCAGCATTCAATAATGTATGTTGATAATGAAACTTGCACTATGGAAATTGGCAGAAGCATTGCTCAAATGACATGCTTGGCCTATCTGCCTTATAGTTTTGTGAAGTGTGAGGGTTTCAAGGCTTTCATGACTTAAGTATGCCCCAAGTATCAAGTGCTTGGAAGGAAGAATACTTTGTCTCAAATTTGATACCAAACATGTATGAAGATGTTAAAAAACAGTTGGGAATCGAGATTATACAGTAAAAACCCATATCTAATGAGTACTGATCTAGAGAGTACAGCAATGTTACAACATTCTCGTGAACTACAAGAAAAATAAGGTAAAATGCAAGTAGTTACAATTTAAAGTTATTTAATAAATGTTTCTTAACATGCAGCAATAACATACTAGAAGTTGTGCTGCTACCATCAACTGGTAGGCCAAAGCTGCAAAAAAAAAATCTGAAAAAGACTTTGGCTGGAACATGCCAGAAGTGAGTGCCTTGCATCTGTTGAGTTAGGCCGCACACACAATGCTAAACAGGTGAAAGGAAGTTGTAACACGCTGTCCTCTCTCCTCCCCTATGCACCTCGTGCTATTATCAGAGTATAACTTACCAAATGCTGCACACACAAAACAGTGATAGGCAATACAGTAAAACCTTGACAATTCAAAATGTTTGGGGCCAAAATATTTGTCTTTGTACTCTCCGAATTAAAAAAAATATATTTTGATCAATATGTTTTTCTTATGGTATGTCTTTTGAAAATGGTGTTAACATCGCAGCAGTTTCGGAAAATTAGAATCTGTGGTATTTACCCATGTAATAATATGTGGTGTTTACCCACATAGTACTTACATTTTTTCGTGGAAATAAGGCTGCCTAAAAGGTGCCGTTGGTATGTGGGTCAGACAGAACGTCAGTCATTTATACCCACTGATGTATTGGGGTGATTGCCAGCGGCAAGATAAGTGCAAGCACACGCATACGCCACATCTTGTTTGTGTTATGAAAAACATCAATAAAATGTACCATACAAAATACTTTTGAGTGCATCTATGGTTAAGGGTGATTCAAACCAGGATGTAATTGATGTGTCCACAACCAAGATGTTGGGAGTGATAAGGGCAGTAGTAGCACGCATATCACACATTACACCGCCTTTACTCTTAACTGGTGTACTGTATTTGTGTCTGCAACATGCTTCTATGAGACTATCTCAGTGACACTGTCATATTATAATGCAATAGTTTCGAAAAATTTATACAGAAAAGGAAATAGAAAACTGAAACTACTCTTTGGACATGAAAACTTTAATAAATACAGTTTACAAGCAAGAAAAAAGGAGGAGCAATTTTAAAATAAAACATTCTTGCTGCAGTCTTCCACCAAAGAATCATTCCCTGACCAGTCTTGTCTTCACTACACCCCTCCATTTTCCCAACGTCAGCAGCTGTCAAGCACAGTGTGGCAACTACCTGCTACGAACAACCACTGTACAACATCCTTGATCAGCCACTCTTTCTCTAATGCCACCTCAGACACATTCTGCCACATAAATTTACCCAAATTATTTAAACATTTGCTGAAAGAGCTTGTGCATTGTACTTCATGTTCCTTGCATTTGCATTATTTAAAATGTAAGAGACAATGGACATGAATTAACACACACTATAAAAATTAAAGTACACCGTGCTTGTGAAATTGATTACTTTTGTCTACAGATAAGTTGTGTACTATAGAGGAAGCGCTAAAGAATGTAATGACTTTTACTTCCCTGGTATACACAAAAGGAGGGAAGAAGACAAAGAAGGGGCATCCCTTTCTTTCCCTTCAATATGGTACCACCTATTCAATTCCCCTCTTTAACTTGGTTGGCGGTTGTCATATTGTTAGGCAGAGCTGCAATTTCAGACACAATAAGGGGTGAAGAAAAGCATTGATCACAAGAGCAGTTGAAAGAGGGAAGGTAGAGAAGTAGAAGTAGAAGGGAGGATGCTAAAGTAATAAATACACTGATACAAGGCAACAGAAAGTAGCAGCGCTTGCCACGAGTTATGTTGCACACTGTTTAAAACTCTCTTTACAGCGACGAGAGGTTGTAATTTATATACCTGGGGCATCATTTGAATCTTAAAAGACATCTAGTATTTTTAATAAATGCATATATTATTTTATTTTATTTCATTTTTATGCACAAGGCAATTAAATATGGACATGCACTCAGCAAAAATTTGCGCCACCCAAAGTTTTTAACATTTTTTTGTGAAAATGGGAGGGTAAATATATGCTAATTGGCTATCACTTTAGTCGGAAGATGACTGCCTATTATATACAATAAATATTTAATTTTTAAAAAGTGTTTGTTTTACACAACTGACAAACATGAATTTGAAGC
>JARBHB010000411.1:0-13463 GCA_029891345.1 Dryococelus australis | reverse complement strand
AAAAACTTTCTTGATGACAAGGGGTGCTAAGTACAATACAACCTCGGGTATCATCCTTTCAAATATTCTGCCAAAACATTTTTTTATTCTTAAAAAATGTGATGCCCAAAAAAGTGTGTAATTTCAGTAGAGAAAAAATTAACAGGCCCTACAAAGCTTGGTAAAACCCTTTGGGCCCCACTCAATGTTTCTAAAATTCTTATGAAAAGGGGGATGTAAGTACATAAAAAAACCCAGGGATCATCTCTTTAAAAATATTCTCCCTTTTAAAAATTTATTTTCATAAAAATGTGATGCCCTAAAAATGTGTGAATTTTCAGTAAGAAAATTAACATGGACTACAAAGCTTGGTAAAACCTTGCACCCCCAAATGTTTCAAAAACATTCTTGATGACAAGGGGTTTAAAGTACATAACAACCCAGGATACTTTTTAAAAAAATTTAATGCCATAAACATTTATTTATTCATTTAAAAAAAAAAAGTGTGTAATTTTCATGCTAGAAAAAATTTAACATGGACCCTACAAAGTTTGGGAAAACCTTGCACCACTCAATGTTTCTAAACATTCTTGATGACAAGGGGATGCAAAGTACATATACAACCTCAGGTATCATCTCTTTCAAAATATACTGCCTATAAACATTTATTTTTTCATTAAAAATGTGATGTCCCTAAAAATGTGTGTAATTTTCATGCTAGAGACAAATTAACATGGACCTACAAAGTTGGTAAAACCTTGCACCACTCAATGTTTCTAAACATTCTTGATGACAAGGGGATGCTAAGTACATATACAAACTCTCGGGTATCATCTCTTTCAAAATATATCTGCCTATAAAAGCTTGTAAAACCTTGCACCACCAATTTTCAAACATTCTGATGAAAGGGATGCAAGTCTATACAACTCCAGTATCATTCTTTCAAATATATTGCTATAAACATTATTATTCTTTAAAAAATGTGTAATTTCATGCTAGAGACAAATAACATGGACCTACAAAGCTTGGTAAAACCTTGCCACCAATTTCTAACATTCTTGATGACAAGGGGATGCTAATAATATACACTCTCGGTTCATCTCTTCAAAATATGCTATAACTTTATTATCATTAAAATTGATGTCCCTAAATGGTGTAATTTCATGCAGAACAAATTAACAGGACCTACAAGCTTGGTAAAACCTTGCACCATCAAGTTTCTAACATCTGATGAAGGGGATCTATAATACAAACTCAGGTATCATCTCTTCAAAATATATCTGCCCAAAAACATTATTATTCATTAAACATGTGAGCCTAAAATTGTGTAATTTCATGCTAGAGACAAATTAAATGGACTACAAGCTGGTAAAACTTGCACCACTCATGTTTCTAACTTCTTGGCAAGGGATGCAAGTCTATACACCCAGTATATCTCTTTCAAAATAACTCCTATAAACATTTATTTATTATTAAAAAAAAGTGTGAATTTCATGCTAGAGACAAATAACATGACTCAAGCTTGAAAACCTGCACCACTCAGTTTCTAACATCTGATGACAAGGGATGCAAGTACATATACAACTCTCAGGTACTCTCTTTCAAATAATCTCCATAAACATTTATTTATTATTAAATAAATGGAGTCCCAAAAATGTGTGAATTTTCATCTAGAACAATTACATGGACCTACAAGCTGTAAACCTTGCACCACTCAAGTTTCTAAAATTCTGGACAAGGGGATGCTAAGTCATATACAACCAGTATCATTCTTCAAAATATATCTGCTATAAACTTTAAATTTATTCATTAAATTGATCCCAAAAGTGTGTAATTTTCAGCTAGAGAAAATTAACATGGACCAACAAGCTTGGTAAAACCTTGCTCCACTCAATGTTTCCTAAACATTCTTGATGACAAGGGGATGAAGTACATATAAACAACCTCAGTATAAATCCTTTCAAAATATCTGCCTAAAACATTTATTTATATTTAAAAAATGGATGTCCTAAAAATGTGTGTAATTTTCATGCTAGAGAAAAATTTAACATGGATCCCAAAGCTTGGTAAAATTTGCAAACCCCAAAAATGTTTCTAAACATTCTTGATGACAAGGGGATGGTACATATACTCAGGTAATCATCTCTTTCAATAATTTATCTGCCTAATAAACATTTATTATTCATTTTAAATGTGATGTCCCTAAAAATGTGTGTAATTTCATGCTAGAGACAAATTAACTGGACCTACAAAGCTTGGTAAAAACCTTTGCACCACTCAAAGTTTTAACTTTCTTGATGACAAGGGGATGCTATGTACATATCCAAACTCTCAGGTATATTTTTCAAAATTATATCTGCCTATACAATTTATTTATTCATTATAAACAAATGTGATGTCCTAAAAAGTGGTTATTTTCATGCTAGAGGAACAATAAACAGGGACCTACAAAGCTTGGTCTAAACTTGCACAACTCAATGTTTCTAATACATTCTTGATGACAAGGGATGCTAAGTACATTTACAACACTCAGGTATCATCTCTTTCAAAATATATCTGCCCATAAAATTTAATTTATTCATTTAACTAAATGTGATGTCCCTAAAAATTGTGTGTAATTTTCATGCTAGTGACAAATTAAAATGGACCTACTAAAGCTTCTTTTAGTTAAACCTTGCACCACTCAATGTTTCTAAACATTCTTGATGACAAGGGGATGCTACATTTCTTATACAACTCTCAGGTATCATCTCTTTCAAAATATCTCTGCCTATATACATTTATTTATTCATTTTAAAAAAAAGTGTGTAATTTTTCATTGCTAGAGGACAAAATAAACATGTTAGACCTTACATAAGCTTGGTAACAACCTTGACCCATCATGTTTCTAAACATTCTTGATGGACAAGGGATGCTAAGTACTTATACAACTCTCAGGGCTTTCATCTCTTTCGAAATATATTCTGCCTATATACATTTTATTTTATTATTAAATAATATGTTGATGTCCTAAAATTGTGTGTAATTTTCATGCTAGAGACAAATTAACATGGACCTACCAAAGCTTGGTAAAAACCTTGCCACCCCCCACTCAATGTTTCTAACCAGTCTTGTATGACCAAGGGGATGCTAAGTACATTATAACAACTCTCAGGTATCATCTCTTTCAAAATATATCTGCTATAAACATTTATTTATTCATTAAAATAAATGTGATGTCCCTAGGGACATCACATTTTATTTAATGAATAATAAATGTTTATAGGCAGTTATATTTTGAAAGAGATGATACCTGGAGTTGTATATGTACTTAGCATCCCCTTGTCCATCAAGGAAATGTTTAGAACATTGAGTGAGTGCAACGGTTTTACCAAGGTTTTGGCTAGGTCATGTTAATTTGTTCTCTAGCATGAAAATTTCACACAATTTTTTTAGGGACATCACATTTATTTAAGAATAAATAAATGTTTTTCGGCAGATATTATTTTGAAAGAGATGATTACCTGAGAGTTGTTTATGTACTTAGCATCCCTTGTCATCAGATGTTTAGAACATTGAGGTGGTTGCAAGGTTTTTACCAACTTTGTAGGTCCATGTTTATTTGTCTTAGCATGAATATTACACACTTTTTTTAAAATGAATAAATAAATGTTTTTAGCAGATATATTTGAAAGAGAAAGAGATGATACCTGAGAGTTGTATAAAGAACTTGCATCCCCTTGTCATCATGAATGTTTAGAAAACATTGAGGTGGTGCAAGGTTTTACCAGAGCTTTGTAGGTCCATTTTTAATTTGTCTCTAGCATGAAAATTTACACACATTTTTAGGGACATTCAACATTGTTTTAAATGAATTAATAAATGTTTATGGGAGATATATTTTGAAAGAGATGATACCTGAGAGTTGTATATGTACTTAGCATCCCCTTGTCATCAAGAATGTTTAGAAACATTGAGTGGTGCAAGGTTTTACCAAGCTTTGTAGGTCCATGTTAATTTGTCTCTAGCATGAAAATTACACACATTTTTAGGGACATCACATTTATTTAATGAATAAATAAATGTTTATAGGCAGATATATTTTGAAAGAGATGATACCTGAGTGTTGTATATGTACTTAGCATCCCCTTGTCATCAAGAATGTTTAGAAACATTGAGCGGTGCAAGGTTTTACCAAGCTTTGTAGGTCCATGTTAATTTGTCTCTAGCTTTGAAAATTACACACATTTTTAGGGACATCACATTGTATAAATGAATAAATAAATGTTTATAGGCAGATATATTTTGAAAGAGATGATACCTGAGTGTTGTATATGTACTTATCATCCCCTTGTCATCAAGAATGTTTAGAAACATTGAGTGGTGCAAGTTTTACCAAGTTTGTAGTCCATGTTAATTTGTCTCTAGCATGAAAATTACACACATTTTAGGGACATCACATTGTTTAATGAATAAATAAATGTTATAGGCAGATATATTTTGAAAGAGATGATACCTGAGGTTGTATATGTACTTAGCATCCCTTGTCATCAAGAATGTTTAGAAACCTTGAGTGGTGCAAGGTTTTACCAGCTTTGTAGGTCCATGTTATTTGTCTCTAGCATGAAATTACACACATTTTAGGGACATCACATTTATTTAATGAATAAATAAATGTTTATAGGCAGATTATTTTGAAAGAGATGATACCGAGAGTTGTATATGTACTTAGCACCCCTTGTCATCAAGAATGTTTAGAAACATTGAGTGGTGCAGGTTTTACCAAGCTTTGTAGGTCATGTTATTTGTCTCTAGCATGAAAATTACACACTTTTTTTAATGAATAATAAATGTTTATAGGCAGATATATTTTGAAAGAGATGATACCTGCGAGTTGTATATGTACTTAGCATCCCTTGTCATCAAGAATGTTTAGAAATTGGTGGTGCAAGGTTTACCAAGCTTGTAGGTCCATGTTAATTTGTCTCTAGCATGAAAATTCACACATTTTTAGGGACATCACATTATTTAATGAATAAATAATGTTTATAGGCAGATATATTTGGGACATCACATTGTTTAATGAATAAATAAATGTTTTATAGGCAGATATATTTTGAAAGAGATGATACCTGAGAGTTGTATATGTACATAGCATCCCTTGTCATCAAGAATGTTTAGAAACATTGAGTGGTGCAAGGTTTTACCAAGCTTTGTAGGTCCATGTTAATTTGTCTCTAGCATGAAAATTACACACATTTTTAGGACATCACATTGTTTAAATGAATAAATAAATGTTTATAGAGCAGATATATATTTTGAAAGAGATGATACTGAGAGTTGTATATGTACTTAGCATCCCCTTGTCATCAAGAATGTTTAGAAACATTGAGTGGTGCAAGGTTTTACCAAGCTTTGTAGGTCCATGTTAATTTGTCTCTAGCATGAAAATTACACACATTTTTAGGGACATCACATTATTTAATGAATAAATAAATGTTTATAGGCAGATATATTTTGAAGGGGGGGGGGGGGGGGGGGGGGGGGGGGGGGGGGGGGGGGGGGGGGGGGGGGGGGGGGGGGGGGGGGGGGGGGGGGGGGGGGGTGATTTACCAGTTGTATTGTTATTTCCTTACATAAAATTAAAAGGCCTTTTTAAAAATAATTTATGTAATTTTAAAGAATTCCTTTTAAAGACTTAATTTTATAAAATTTAAAATTGATGGGCGGTTTTTAAACTTGTTCAGATTTGACAAAATTTACCCTTTTTAATTAATAAATAAATTTTTTAAATTTTTGGGAATACTTATTATGAAATAATTTTACAAAATTTTAAACATGATTGAAGGTTTTACAGTTTTTGTACCCATGTTAATTTTTCCCTTTAAATTAAACTTTTAGGACAAATTAAATTTTAAATTAAAAGTTTTGAAATTTGAAAGAATTGAATTTATAGTACCCCCTTAAAGATTTTAAAAAAGTGGTGCAAGTTTTCCAGTTGAGGTCCTGTTATTTGTCTCTACAGAAAAACCCAATTTTAAACATTTTTAATAATAATTTAAGGAAAATTTTAAAGGAAACCTGAGTTTTTTATTTTCCCTTGCTCAGATTTTAAAAATGAGTTTCAGTTTTAATTTTTGTTTTTCCTAATAAAATTTACACATTTAGGGAATAAATTTTATGAAAAAATTTTAAGAGATATATTTTAAAAGAATGATCCTGGTTTTAGTTAGACCCGGGGTTCAAAGTTTAAATTGGTGGTGAAATTTACCATTTAGGCTTTAATTTTTAATGAAAATAAATTTTAGGAAAATTTTTAAAATGATAATAATTTTTACATTTTTTAAAGAGAAAATGGGTTTATTTTAAACCCCTTTTCCAAGATGAAAAACATTTGGGAATTTTCAGTTTAATTTTTGCTATGAAAAAATTTTTTTTAAAAATTTAAAGATAGAAATTTTGAAAAAACAGTTTTTAATTACAGCATTTCAAATTTTAGAACTGATTAATTTAAATTTTAGCAAATTTTTAAGAATTCCAATTTTTAACATCTTTTTAAAATAAAATGTTAGAAATTAAGGTTTAATTTTTAATGTATTTTCCCCTGAATAAAATTTTAAAATTTAAGTTTTAAAGTTTGTGTATTTAATTGCCCAAAAATTACACTTTTGGAACCAATTTAAAATGAAAAAAGTTTTACCCAATTTTAAAGAATTCGGGAATTTTTTTATAAATGTAAGAATTTGAAAATTAGGGGTTTAAGTTTAGATCCTTTTATACCTTTGAAATTAATTTTTTTAATTTTAATAAATAAATGTTTTGGGGCAGATATTTTTAAAAAATTTGATACCTGAATTTTAATGTATTAACCCCTTTTGTGATCAAATTTTTAAAAATATTGAAGGTTTAAATTTTTGTGTATGTTTAAAATTTCTTAGATGAAATTTCCCAAACTTTTGGGGATAATTTTTAAATAATTAAAGTTTATACCAATTTTTTGGAAAAGATATTGAAGTAAATTACACCCTTTGAAGAATTTATTAGGGTTGAAGGTTTTAACTTTTGGGAATGTTAATTTGTCTAAAAAATTTTAAAATTTTTAATTTTTTAAATTTTAAAAATTTTAAAGGAAATAATTTTAAGGGAAAACCTAGTTTTTAAGTATTTAAAACCGTTTTTAAAAGTAAACATAAAAAATTTTTAATTCCAATTTGAAGGGTTTAAAATTTTTTGGGAAAAAAATTAAACAATTTTAGGAATTAACATTTTAAAATAATAAATAAATTTTTAGGAATATATTTTGAAAAATTTTGGGTTTATATGTATTTAAAACCCCTTTCTAAAATGTGAAAAATTGTGGGAATTTTACCAATTTGAGGGTCCATGTTTTCTTTGGAAATTAACCTTTTTGGGGCACAAATTTTAAATAAAAATTTTTAAGGAGATATATTTTAAAGGTAATTTATGGGTTTGTATGAATGCCCCCTTTAAAAGAATTTTTTAAAACTTTGGTGGAGGTTTTCCCAAAGCTTTGTAGGTCCTGTTAATTTGTCTCTAGCAGAAAATTTCCCAAATTTTTAGGGAAATCACATTGTTTAAATGAAAATAAATGTTAAAGGCAGATAATTTGAAAGAATGATACTGAGAGTTTAATGTATTAAACCCTTTGCTCAAGAATGTTTAGAAAATTGATGTGCAAGTTAATTTCCAAATTTTGGCCATTTAAATTTTTTAGAATAAAATTCCCTTTTTTCCACATTTTTTAAAAATAAATAAATTTTAAAGGAAATAATTTGAATAAAAATTTTTAACCCTTTGGTTTGTAATTTTAACACCTTTGGTCCTAAGATTTTAAAAAATTGAGGGTAAAAGGTTTTCATTTTGATAAAATTTTTTGTAAATTAATTTAAAAATTAAAATTTTTTAATAAATAAAAAATGTTAGAGTAATTGATGACCAGGATTTGAAATTTTTGTCCGTTAAAAGTTTAGAAAATTATGAAAAAATTTTAACCAATTTTAGGGTTATTTTTTGAAAAAATTTCCCCCTTTTTAGGAAAAATTATTTAATGAAAATAAATGTTGTTTTTGAAATGTACCTTTTGGATTAAAATTTCCCCTAATATTTTTGAAAAATAGTTAAATAATTTTGTAGGAATTTTAAAGTTTTAAATTAAACATTTTTAAGAGATAAATTTTTTAAGAAAAAAAATTTTTAGGCTTTAAAATTTTGAAAAGGAGTAACCAGTTTTTAGTTCATCTTTTTAAAAATTTTAAAAAATTTATGGTGAAAGGTTTAAATTTTGGCATTATTTTCTCAAGAAAATACATTTTTTTAAAGGGAACAATCCCTTAAAAATTTTTAAAATGGGAAAATAAATTTTGGGAAATGGAATTGTTATAAGAATCCCTTTATAGAAATTTTAAAAAAGAGTGGTAAGTTTTTAAAAATTGTTAATTTTAAAATTTTTCTAATAAAAACTTTTTGGCCCACTTTTTTTAAAATTAAAATAAATTTTTAAAGCATTTTAAGGAAAAACCTAAAATTTTTTTAGTTTATCATCCTTTTAAATGATAAAATTATTGGGAATTTTTACAAGTTTGAGCCAATGTTTAATTGTTTACCTTGATGAAAGTTTTAGGCCACAATTTCAAAAAAAATAAAATTTTTAAAGAATATAAATTTGGGATATGTTATTAAAAATCCCTTGCATAAAGAATTTTAAAAATTAGGGGGAAGGTTTTACCAACTTGTCCTTTAATTTGTCCACTTGAAAATTCACACATTTTTGGCAATTTTTTTTATAATAAATAAATTTATACAGTATTTTTTAAGAATGATATAAGGTTGATATATTGGCATCCCCTTGACAAGAGTTTAGAAAATTGAGGGTTCATTTTTACCAATTTGTAGTCCTTGTAATTTTTCTAAAAAATTAAAATTTTTTGGGGGACAAATATTTATTTAAAAATAAATTTTAAAAGGTTATTTTAAAGATTATCCCTTTGATTTAAATTGACTTAACCCCTTGTAAAAATTTTTAAAAACTTGGGGCAAGTTTTTAACCTTTGGGTGATCAGTTTATTTAGTTAAAATTAAACTTTTTTTTTAAAAATAAAAAATGTTTAAAATATATTTGAAAAGATGATAGGGGGTTTATTGAACTACATCCCCTTGTAAAATTTTTAGAAACTTGTGGAAAGGGTTTTAAAAAGTTTGGGGTTTTGGGAATTTACCCTTTAGCAATTCCATTTTTTTAAATTTCCCCAATTTAGGTTAAATTTGAAAAAAATATAATGTTTAAGGCAATTATTTTGAAAGGAGATACCTAGGTTTAATGTATATCTTTGGGTTCAAGAATTTTAAAAAAACTTAGGGGTCAAATTTTCCAAATTTTAGGCCTTTTTAATTTTTTAAAAAAAATTTAAAATTTTAGGCCTTTTTTTAAAAAGAAAAAATAAATTTATAGGAATTTAATTTTTTATAAAAAAAGTTTGATATGATTGCCCCCCGTTAAAAGTTTAGCCTTAATGAAAGGGTTTTCCCAATTTTGGGCCTTTTAATTTTTAAAAAAATTAAATTTTTAAAAAATTTTTAAAAAAAAAAAAGGGAATATATTGATTTGCCAAAAATTTTTAAAAATATTATGGGGGTTTTACAAGTTGTTTTTTAATTTTGTTTGCAGTTCCCAAAATTTTTGGGAATAATTTTTTAAAAAAAAATTTTAAAGGGAAAATTTTAATTTTGAAAAAATTTTTAAAAAGGATAATTTAAAAAATTTGTCTAAAATGTTTAAAACTTGGGGTGGGGTTTTAAACTTTGTGGTCAGTTTTTTCCAGCTTTTTTTAAAATTTTTGGGGAACCCAAATTTTTTAAATGAATAAAAAATGTTTTAAGAATTTTTTGAAAATAAGGGGGTTGATTTTAAAAATTACATCCCCTTTAAAAGAATGTTTAAAACATTGAGGGGTGCAAGGTTTTCCCAAATTTGTAGGTCCATTTAATTTTCCCAAAAATTACACACATTTTTAGGACATTTTGTTTAAATAAATAAATAAATGTTTAGGCAATTTTTTAAAGAAAAAAGGGTTTTTATTACTCCCCCTTTTCTTTTAAGAATTTTAGAAATTACTTTTTTTAAATTTTAGGCCTTTTTTTCCTTTTTAAAAAAAACCCTTTTAAAAAAAAATTTTTAAAAATAATTTTGAAAAATGAAGGGATTGATTTAATTTAGCACCCCCTTGCACAAGAATTTTAAAATTGAGGGGGGAAGGGTTTTACCAAGTTTTTGGGGGCCATTTTAATTTGTCTTAAAAAAATTCAACATTTTTAGGGAATCAATTTTTTTTGTCAAAATGTTTAGAAACATTGAGTGGTGCAAGGTTTTACCAAGCTTTGAGGTCATGTTAATTTGTCCTAGCATGAAAATTACACCTTTTTTAAAATGAATAAATAATGTTTAGGCAATAATTTGAAAGAGATATACGAGAGTTGTATATGTATAGCATCCCCTTGTCATCAGAAGTTAGAAACATTGATGTGCAGGTTTTACAGCTTTGAGTCCTTTATTGTCCTAGCAGAAATACACAATTTTTAGGGACACCATTTTAAATGAATAAATAAATGTTTAGGGCAGATATATTTTGAAGAGATTACTGAGTGTTGTATAGTACTTACATCCCTTGTCATCAAGAATGTTTAGAAACATTGAGTGGTGCAAGTTTTACAAAGCTTGTAGGTCCATGTAATTTTCTCTAGATGAAAATTACACACTTTTTTAGGGAATCAATTGTTTAAATGAATAAATAAATGTTTAAGGCAGATTATTTTGAAGAGATGAACCTGAGGTTGTATATTACTTAGATCCCTTTCATCAGATGTTAGAAACTTGAGTGTGCAAGGTTTTACCAAGCTTTGTAGTCCATGTTAATTTGTCTACATAAAATTACACACATTTTGGACATCAATTTTTAAGAATAAATAAATGTTTATAGCAATATATTTAAAGAGATGATACCTGAGTTGTATATGTATTTAGCACCCCTTGTCATCAAGAATGTTTAGAAACATTGAGTGTGCAAGTTTTTACCAAGCTTTGTAGGTCCATGTTAATTGTCTCTAGCATGAAAATTACCACATTTTTTTAATGAATAAATAAATTTATAGCAGATATATTTTGAAAAGATGATACCTGAGATTTATATGTACTTAGCATCCCCTTGTCATCAAAATTTAACATGAGTGTGCAAGGTTTTACAGCTTGTAGGTCCATGTATTGTCTTAGCAAAAATTACACACTTTTTAAATAAAAATAAAGTTATGGCAGTATTTTGAAAGAGATGATACCAGAGTTGTATATGAATTAGCCCCTTGTCACAAGAAGTTAGAAACATTGGTGTGAAGGTTTTACCAGCTTGTAGTCATGTTAATTTGTTCTAGCATGAAAATTACACATTTTTTCAAATGAATAATAAAGTTTATGGCAGATAATTTGAAAAGATGATACCTGAGTTGTATATTACTTACATCCCTTGTCATCAGAATGTTAAAACATTGAGTGTGCAAGGTTTTACCAAGCTTTGTAGGTCATGTTAATTGTCTCTACATGAAAATTACACATTTTAGGGACATCACATTTTTAATGATAAATAAATGTTATAGGCAATAATTTGAAAGAGATGATCTGAGAGTTGTATAGACTACATCCCTTGTCATCAGAATGTTTAGAAACATTGAGTGGTGCAAGGTTTTCAAGCTTTGTAGTCATGTTAATTGTCTCTACATAAAATACACACATTTTTAGGAACACATTGTTTAATAAAAATAAATGTTATAGGCAGATATATTTTGAAGAGATGATCTGAGGTTGTATATGTACTTACATCCCCTGTCATCAAGATGTTAGAACATTGAGTGTGCAAGTTTACCAAGCTTTGTAGGTCAGTAATTTGTCTCAGCTGAAAATTACACAATTTTAGGACATCACATTTTAATGAATAAATAATGTTTATAGGCAGATATTTTTGAAAGAGATGATACCTGAGTTTATATGTACTTACACCCTTGTCATCAGAAGTTAGAAAATTGAGGGGCAAGGTTTTAAAGCTTTGTAGGTCCATGTTAATTTGTCTCTAGCATGAAATTACACACATTTTTAGGACATCACATTTTAATAATAATAAATGTTTATAGCAGATATATTTTAAAGAGATGTACCTGAGAGTTGTATATGTGTACTTACATCCCCTTGTCATCAAGAATGTTTAGAAACATTGAGTGGGGGCAAGGTTTACCAAGCTTTGTGGGTCATGTTTTTTGTCTCTAGCATGAAAATTACACACTTTTTTTAGGATCACATGTTAATTAATAATAAATGTTTATAGGCAGATATATTTTGAAAGAGATGATACCTGAGAGTTGTATATGTACTTAGCATCCCTTGTCATCAAGAATGTTTAGAAACATTGAGTGGTGCAAGGTTTTACCAAGCTTTGTAGGTCCATGTTAATTTGTCTCTAGCATGAAAATTACACACATTTTTAGGGACATCACATTTATTTAATGAATAAATAAATGTTTATAGGCAGATATATTTTGAAAGAGATGATACCTGAGAGTTGTATATGTACTTAGCATCCCCTTGTCATCAAGAATGTTTAGAAACATTGAGTGGTGCAAGGTTTTACCAAGCTTTGTAGGTCCATGTTAATTTGTCTCTAGCATGAAAATTACACACTTTTTTTAGGGAAATCACATTGTTTAAATGAATAAATAAATGTTTATAGGCAGATATATTTTGAAAGAGATGATCCCTGAGGTTGTATATGAAACTTAGCATCCCCTTGTCATCAAGAAGTTTAGAAACATTGAGGGTTTGCAAGGTTTTACCAAGCTTTGTAGGTCCATGTTTATTTGCCCTCTAGCTTTAAAATTACACACATTTTTAGGGCTCACTTTGTTAATGAATAAATAAATGTTTATAGTGCAGATATATTTTGAAAGAGATGATACCTGAGTGTTGAAATATGTACTTACATCCCCTTGCATCAAGAATGTTTAGAAACTTTGAGTGGTGCAAAGTTTTACCAAGCTTTGTAGGTCCATGTTAATTTGCCCTTTCTAGCATGAAAATTACACACATTTTTAGGACATCACATTGTTTAAATGAATAAATAATTTAAAGGCAGATAATTTTAAAAAGAGAGATACCTGAGGGTTGTAAAAATGAATTAGCACCCCCCTTGTCATAAAGAAGTTTAAAAAATTGAGTGGTGCAAGGTTTTACCAGCTTTGTGGGTCCATGTTAATTTGTCCCTAGCATAAAAATTTTACACACTTTTTTTGGGACATCAATTTTTTTAATGAATAAATAAATGTTTATGGGCAGAATATTTTGAAGAATGATACCAGAGTTTGTATATGACTTAGCATCCCCTTGTCTAAAGAATGTTTAGAAACATTGAGTGGGGCAAGGTTTTACCAAGCTTTGTGGGTCCATTTTTTGT
>JARBHB010000410.1:0-13513 GCA_029891345.1 Dryococelus australis | reverse complement strand
TCTAATATATACGATTTGCGTAAGAATGATGACAACAGTTAAATTCAGCTAAATAGAACACATGTATCTCATTTGTCGTTTTTGGGATATATTTATTACAGAACTTTTGAGAGGTATTCCTACACTTCAATACTTCTAAGAAATTATGATGTAACTAATAGTCCTTACAAGAATGTAATACATTCGATTTGCGTAAGAATGATGACAACAGTTCAATTCAGCTAAATAGAACACATGTATCTCATTTGTCGTTTTTGGGGTATATTTATTACAAAACTTTTGAGAGGTACACTTCAATACTTTTAAGAATATGGATGTAACTAAGTCCTTACAAGAATGTAATACATTCGATTTGCGTAAGAATGATGACAACAGTTAATTCAGCTAAATAGAAACATGTATCTCATTTGTCGTTTTTGGATATATTTATTACAGAACTTTTGAGAGGTATCTACACTTCAATACTTCTAAGAAATATGGATGTAACTAATAGTCCTTAAAGAATGTAATACATTCGATTTGCGTATGAATGATGACAACAGTTCAATTCAGCTAATAGACACATGTATTCATTTGTCGTTTTGGATATATTTATTAAAACTTTTGAGGTATCTACACTTCAATACTTCTAAGAATATTGATGTAACTAATAGTCTTACAAGAATGTAATAATTCGATTTGCTTAAGAATGATGACAACAGTTCAATTCAGCTAAATAACACATGTATCTCATTTGTCGTTTTTGGGATATATTTATTACAAACTTTTGAGAGGTAATCCTACACTTAATACTTCTAAGAAATATGGATGTAACTAATAGTCCTTACAAGAATGTAATAATTCGATTTGCGTAAAATGATGACAACAGTTCAATTCAGCTAAATAGAACACATGTATCTCATTTGTCGTTTTGGGATTAATTTATTACAAACTTTTGAGTGGTATGCTACACTTCAATACTTCTAAGAATATGGATGTAACTAATAGTCCTTACAAGAATGTAATACATTCGATTTGTAAGAATGATGACAACAGTTCAATTCAGCTAAATAGAACACATGTATCTCATTTGTCGTTTTTGGGATATATTTATTACAGAACTTTTGAGAGGTATACCTACACTTCAATACTTCTAAGAAATATGGATGTAACTAATTGTCCTTACAAGAATGTAATACATTCGATTTGCGTAAGAATGATGACAACAGTTCAATTCAGCTAAATAGAACACATGTATCTCATTTGTCGTTTTTGGGATATATTTATTACAAACTTTTGAGAGGTATCCTACACTTCAATACTTCTAAGAATATGGATGTAACTAATAGTCCTTACAAGAATAATAATACATCGATTTTCGTAAGAATGATGACAACAGTTCAATTCAGCTAAATAAACACATGTATCTCATTTGTCGTTTTTGGGATATATTTATTACAACTTTTGAGAGGTATTACACACTTCAATACTTCTAAGAAAATTGGATGTAAACTAATAGTCCTTACAAGAATATAATACATTCGATTTGCGTAAAATGATGACAACAGTTCAATTCAGCTAAATAGAACACATGTATCTCATTTGTCGTTTTTGGGATATATTTATTACAAAACTTTTGAGAGGTATACCTACACTTCAATACTTCTAAGAAATATGGATGTAACTAATAGTCCTTACAAGAATGTAATACATCGATTTGCGTAAGAATGATGACAACAGTTAAATTCAGCTAAATAGAACACATGTATCTCATTTGTCGTTTTTGGGATATATTTATTACAGAACTTTTGAGAGGTATCCTACACTTCAATACTCTAAGAAATATGATGTAACTAATAGTCCTTACAAGAATGTAATACATTCGATTTGCGTAAGAATGATGACAACAGTTCAATCAGCTAAATAGAACACATGTATCTCATTTGTCGTTTTTGGGATATATTTATTACAAACTTTGAAGTATCCTACACTTCAATACTTCTAAGAATATGGATGTAACTAATAGTCCTTACAAGAAAATGATGAAACAGTATTCAGCTAATAAACATTTCATTGTGTTTGTAATTTATACAAACTTGAGGTCACACTTATACTTAAGAAAAGAGTAACTAATGTCCTACAAATGTAATACTTCGATTTGCGTAAGATGATGACAACATTAAATCAGCTAATAAAACATGTATCTCATTGTGTTTTTGGATATTTTATTACAAACTTTGAGGATTCTACACTTAATACTTTAAAAAATGGATGTAACTAATGTCCTTACAAGAAATAATCGTTCTAATGTACAACAGTCATCAGTAACCATGTATATGTCGTTGATATTATACAACTTGAGTATAATTCAATAAGAAATGGTATAAGTTAAAGAATTAACACGATTTTAGAATATGAATATAGCTAAATAACTATCATTTTGTTTTTGTATTTACAATTGAAATCAATAATTAAAAGATGTAACACTTCAATTAATACCGATTGTAGATAGACAACATTAACACAATACACATTATCATTTTTTGGTATTATACAACTTGAGATCCCTTTAAAATGTAACTATGCTACAGATTAATAATACGATTTCTAAGAATGATGACAACATAATTCAGCTAAATAGAACACATGTATCTATTTGTCGTTTTGGATATATTTATAAAGAACTTTTGAGAGGTATACCTACACTTCAATACTTCTAAGAAATATGATGAACTAAGTCCTTACAAGAATGTAATACATTCGATTTCGTAAGAATAGACAAAGTTCAAATCAGCTAAATAGAACACTATCTATTTGTCGTTTTTGGGTATATTTATTACAGAACTTTTGAAGGTATACTACACTTCAAATAAGAAATATGGATTAACAAATAGTCCTTACAAGATTAAAATCGATTGTAAGAATGTGACAACTTAATTCAGCTAAATAGAACACATGTATCTCATTTGTCGTTTTTGGGATATATTTATTACAAACTTTTGAGAGGTATCCTACACTTCAATACTTTAAGAAATATGATGTAACTAATAGTCCTTACAAGAATTAATAATTCGATTTGCGTAAGAATGATGACAACAGTTAATTCAGCTAAATAGAACACATGTATCTCATTTGTCGTTTTCTGGATATATTTTATTACAAACTTTTGAGGGTATCCTACATTCATACTTCTAAATATGGATTAACTAATAGTCCTTACAAGAATTATCATTATGCTAAGAATGAAACATTAAATTCTGCTAAATAGAAACATTATCCATTTTTATGATTATTATTCAGATTTTTGGATATATAATTCAATATTTAGAATGGATTACTAAATCCTTACAAATTAATAACATTCGATTTGTAAAATAGCACATTCAACAGTAATAAACAATTTCATTTGCGTTAAGTATATTTATTACAAATTTAAGTATACCTAACTTAACTTCCAAGAATATGATTATATGTCTTTAAGATTAATATATTACATTTGGTAAATTGAATGTTAAATTCACTAAATAAACACTTAATCTATTTCGTTTGAAATATTTATACAAACTTTAGGTATTACTACTTCATATTCTAAGAATGGATGTAACTTAATATTCCTATAAACAATGTAATACATTCGATTTGTAAGATATGAAATTCAATTAACTAAATAGACAATTAATCATTGTTTTTATTGGATATATTATTACTATTTATTGGAATGCACATTATATATTCTAAGAAGAACCATGTAACTAATTGTCCTTACAAATGTAATACTACGATTTGTTAAGAATGATGACAACAGTTAAATTCAGCTAAATAGAACACATTGTATTCTTGATTTGTTGTTTTTTGTAATATTTTAAAGAACTTTTGAGAGTATACCTAATCAATATTCTAAAATATGGATGTAACTAATTGTACATACAAGTTATAAACATTGATTTTCGTAAGAATGTGAACATTCAATTCAGTAAATAAAATGTATTCATTGTCTTTTTGGGGTATATTATTACAAAACTTTGAGAGGTATACCTAATTCAATACTCAAGAAAATGGATTAACTAATAGTCTTACAAGAATCTAATATATACATTTGCGTAAGAATGATGACAACAGTTAAATTCACTAAATAAAACATGATCTCAATTTTCGTTTATGGGATATATTTATACAGAAATTTAAAGTATTACATACATTCAAATACTTATAAGAAATATGGAAGTAACTAATAGCTCTTACAAGAATTAATAATTCGAAATTAGTAAGAAAATGATTACAAAAGTTAAAATTCAGCTAAAATAGAACACATGTATTCATTATGTCTATTGGAAATTATATTTATTAAAAACTTATTAAGAATGGTATCCTACACTTCAATACTTCTAAGATTATGGATGTACTAATAGTCCTTACAAGAAAAAAAAAAAAAAAAAAAAAAAAAAAAAAAAAAAAAAAAAAAAAAAAAAAAAAAAAAAAAAAAAAAAAAAAAAAAAAAAAAAAAAAAAAAAAAAAAAAAAAAAAAAAAAAAAAAAAAAAAAAAAAAAAAAAAAAAAAAAAAAAAAAAAAAAAAAAAAAAAAAAAAAAAAAAAAAAAAAAAAAAAAAAAAAAAAAAAAAAAAAAAAAAAAAAAAAAAAAAAAAAAAAAAAAAAAAAAAAAAAAAAAAAAAAAAAAAAAAAAAAAAAAAAAAAAAAAAAAAAAAAAAAAAAAAAAAAAAAAAAAAAAAAAAAAAAAAAAAAAAAAAAAAAAAAAAAAAAAAAAAAAAAAAAAAAAAAAAAAAAAAAAAAAAAAAAAAAAAAAAAAAAAAAAAAAAAAAAAAAAAAAAAAAAAAAAAAAAAAAAAAAAAAAAAAAAAAAAAAAAAAAAAAAAAAAAAAAAAAAAAAAAAAAAAAAAAAAAAAAAAAAAAAAAAAAAAAAAAAAAAAAAAAAATTTAAAAATTTTTCCCTAAGAAAAAAACTTTTTTTTTTAAAAAAAATTTTTAATTTTTTTTTAATTTTAAAAAAAAAGGGATTAAATTTTTTTGAAATTTAAAAAAATTTTTGGAAAAAGGAAAAAACTTCATTTTAAAAATTTTAAATTTTTTAAAAAATGAAAAAAAATTTTTTTTTTGGGGTAATTTTTTAAAAATTTTAAATTACAATTTCTTTTAAAAAATTGTTTTAAAATTTTCCCTTTTAAAATTTTTTAAAAATGGATTATTTTTAAAATATTTAAAAAATTTTTTTGGGGTTTTTTATTTAAAAAATTTTTTGGGGTTTTTAAAAATTTTAAAATTTTGATTTAAAATTAAAAATTAACCCTTTAAATTTTTAATGTAAAAAAAGTTTTTAAAAAAAAATTTTTATTCATTTTGGGTTTTAAAAAAAATTTAAAAAAAAAAGGATTTTTTTTACCCGGGTTTTAAAAAATTTTCAAGAATTTTTTGGGTTTTAAAAAAAAAAAAATTTTTTTGGGTTTTAAATTTTTCGGTTTTTTTTTTTAAAAATTAAAATTTTTAAAATTTAAAACCGAATTTTTTTTAAAATTTTAAAAATTTTAAATTTTTTAAAATATTAAAATTTTTTTTTTTTTTACAATTTTTAATTGTTTTTAAATTATAAAACAAAAAAGTTTTAAAATTAAATTATTTCTTTGGGGTTTTAAAAGTTTTTAAAAAAATAAAAAATTTAAAAAAATTTTTGGGAAAAATTATTAAAAAAAATTTATTTTTTAAAATTTTTTAAAAAAACCTGGGATTATTTTTTTTTTTTTTAAAAAAATTTAAAGGGTTTTAAAATTTTATTCTGGGTTGAAAAAAACTTTTTTTAAAAATTTAAATCTTTGGTTTTTTTTTTAAAAATTTAAAAGAATTTTTTATTTTAAAAATTTATTAAAAAAAATTTTAAAAATCTATTTTTTTTGGGAAAATTGGGAAATTTTTTATCCAAAAAACCCTTTATTTTGGTTGGAAATTTTTAAAAAAATGAAAATTCTAAATTTTTTTTAAAAAAAAAATTTTAAAAATTTTGGGGAAATATAAAAAATTTTAAAAAATTGGTTTTTTAAAAACCAAAGAAACAATTTGTTTTTTTTTTTTTTTAAAAATTTTTTTGGGGTTTTAAAATTTTAAAATTAAAAAATAAAATTATATTTTTTTTGGGAATTAAATTTTTTTAAAAAAAGGGTATTTTTTCTTTTTTTTAGAAAACATTTAAATTAGCTAAAAGAAAAAATCTTTTTTTTTTTTTTTACAAACTTTTAAGGAATCCTTTAATTTAAATTTTTTTTGAAATATTTTTAAGTTTTTTAAAGAAAAAATACATTCATTTTCAAAAATATGAAATTTAATTAAAGTAAAAAAAATGTATTTTTTTTCTTTTTTGGGGTTTTTTTAAAAAATTTTTGAAAACTACCTTTTTTTTTGAAATTTTAAAAAAACCTTTAAAAAATCCTTCTTTTTAAAATCAAAAAAAATTAGAAAAATAGCCCAAGTTTTATTTCTTTTTTTTAAATTTTTTAAAAAATTTTAAAATTTTAAATTAAATTTTAAAAAATTTTGGGTTTTTTTTTTACAAAATTTTTTTCTTTTGGGTAAAATGATCAAAGTTAAATTACAAAAAAACAGAATTATTTTTTTGGGATTTTTTTAAAATTTTGAGGGGAAAATTCATATTTTAAGAAAAATGTAAAAAGTTTTTGGGAAAAATAATTCGATTTGGAAAAATTTTCAAATTAAATTACTAAAAAAAAAATTCTTTTGGTTTTTGGTAATTTTTTACAAAACTTTTAAAAGGGCCTAATTAATTTTGGTTGGGAACAAATAGCCCTTAAGATTTACATTCTTTTTAAAGAATGATGAACATTAATTCACAAAATAAAAACCCTTCCCTTTTTTGCTTTTTGGGTTAAATTCAAAACTTTTAGAATCCTAATTAATTTTCTTTTTGGATTAAAATAGTTTTAAAATTATAATTAATTTCTAAGAAGATGGAAAACATTAAATCCTAAAAAAAATGTATTTTTTTTTTTTTTGGGGAATTTTTTACAAAATTTTAGAAATTAACACTTAATTTTTTAAAAAATTGGTTTAAAAATTTTTCCCTTTAAAAATTAAATTTCATTTTTAAAAATTGAAAATTAAATTCCAAAAGGGGAAAAATTCATTTTTTTTTTTGGGGATATTTTTTAAAAAATTTTGGGGAAATACATTTTTAATTTGGGAAAAATTAAAAATTTTCCTTAAAAGAAATTTTTCAATTTCTAAAAATTTAAAAAATAAATTAAAAAACCCCCAATGTTTCATTTTTTTTTGGGAATTTTTTTTTAAAACCCCAAAAAAAATGAAAATTAATCTTTAAAAAATTTTAAACCTTGAATTAATACTCATTTCTTAAAAAAAAATAAATTACTATAGCCAAGGTTCTTATTTGCTTTTGGGATATTTTTTAAAATTTTGGGGGCCACTTTAATTTTTTTGGTTTTGAATTTTTCCAAAAAAAATTTTTTAATCCATTTTTTTAAAATTTTAAAAAGCTTTTAAAAATGCCTACCATTTTTTTGGGAAAAATTTCAAAATTTTAAAAGGGTTTCAAAAAACAATACCCTGTTTGGGGTTTATACCTTAAAGAATGAAAATTAATTCAAAAATTTTAAAAAAATTAAAAATACAAAAGAAATTTACTCATTTTTTTTGGGTAAAAATTAAAAACTTTTGGGGCCCTTACTTTTTATTCGAATGGTGAAAAATTCCCTTGTGTAATTTCTTTTCAAAAATTTAAAAAAGTTAATTCCTAAAAGAAATGTATCCATTTTTTTTTTGGGTAATTTTTTACAAAATTTTTAAAAATCCTCATTTTCTTTAAAAAATTATTTAAAAACTTAAAGTTAATAATTCATTTTCTTAAGAAGGGGAAAAAATTTAATGGTTAAAAAATTTTTACCTTTTTTTTTTTGGGGGAAAATTTTTAATAAAAATTTTAAAAATTTTTCCCTTATATTCTTTTTGGATTAAAAAAAATTTTAAAATATTTAATTCATTTAAGAATATGAAAGTTAAATTAGTTAAAAACCCCCTAATTTTTTTTTTTTTGGGGTTTAATTTTAAAAAATTTTTGGGGGAAAACCTAATTCAATTTTTTTGGAAAATTTTTAAAAATTTAAGTTTTAACATTCTTTTTCTAAGATTATGAAAATTTTAGAAAAAAAAATTTTTTCCTTTTTTTTTTTGGGGAAAATTAATTTTAAAAAACCCCTTCTCTTTTTGGGGTTAAATATAATTAAAGTTATATTTTTGATTTGGAGAAAATTAAAATTAAAATGAAAAAACCATTTTTTTTTTCTTTTTAAATTTTAATTAAAATTTTTAAATTTTAAAATTATATTTTTAAAATTTAAAAATTTTTAAAAATTAAAAATTTTTAAAAAAAAAAATTTTTTAAAAATATTATTTTTGTTTTTTTTAATTTTTTTTTGATAATCAAATTTTATTTTTTTTAAAAATTTAAAAATTTTTTAAAATTACTTACAATTTTTAAAATGGGAATTATAATAAACAGTTTTAATTTTTTTAAAAAAATTTAAAAAGGGTTTTATTTTAAAATTTTTTAAATTTTAAAAAAAATTTTAAAATTTTTAAAAACAAATTTTCTAAAAAGAAAATTTTTAATTTTAAAAACAAAAATTCATTTTTTTGGGGAAAATTCATTTTTAAAACAAATTTTTAAAAAAAAATTATTTAAAAAATTGAAGAAATAAAATTTCAATTTTAAAATTGAAAAAAATTTTTAAAAAAAGGAAAATAAAAAAAATTTTTATAAATTTTTTTTTAAATAAAAAAATTTTTTTTTAAATTATAAAAAAATTTTTTTTTTAAAAACCCTTTTTAAGAAATAAAATTTTAATTTAAAAAAAATTAATTTTTTTTTTAAAATTACAAATTTTTGGGAAAAAAATTTTTTTTGGGTATTTAATTAAAATTTAAAAAATTTAATTAAAAATTTTTTTAAAAATGTAAACATTTTTCTTAAAAGTAAAATTAATTTTTTTGGGAAAAAAAAAAAAAATTTTTTTAAAAAAATTTTAACTTTTTTTAAATTTAAAAAAAGGGCCAAAAAATTTTCTTAAGAAATATGATTGGGAAAAATATCCTTAAAAAAAATGTTTCCTTTTTCGTTTGGGATTTTTTTTACAATTTTTTTTTAATTTAAAATTTCAAAAAAATTTTTTTTAAAAAAATTTTATTTTTCCTTTTTTAAAAAAATTTAAAAATTTCAAAAAAAACATTCATTTGTTTTGGGTTTATTTTTTTTGGGGAAATAAACAAAAATTTTTGGGTTTTTGGGGTTTTTTTTAAAAATTTTTAAAAATTAAATTTAAATTTTTAAAAATGAAATTCAAATTTTAAAAATTTTAATCATTTTTTGAAATAAAAAAATTTTATTTTTTTTGGGGGAAAATTTATTAAAATTTTTGGGGTTAAAAAAACTTTTTAAAAAACATTACTTAAAAAAAATTTCTTTTTTCTAAAAAAAAATATTCATTTTTTTTGAAATTTTTACCATTTTTTTTAAAAAATTTTATTAAAAATTTTTTGGGATATTTTTAAAAATTTTAAAAATTTTTTAAATTTAAAAAAAATTTAAAAATTTTCCCAAAATTAATAAAGTTTTTTTAGAATAAAAACATTTTGGTTGGGAAATTATTCGGGTTTTTAAAAAAATTTTTCCTCTTTTAAAATTTTAAAACTTAAAAAAAAATTTTTCCTTAATGTTTTTAAATTTTTTTTAAAATATGAACCAAAAAATTTTTTTGGGGGGAAAATTATTTTGTTTTTGTTTAATATACACCTTTTAAAAAAAATTTTTCTAAAAGACTTTAATTTTAATTCGATTTATAATAAAAAATTTGAAAAATCCTATTTTTTTTGGGATTAATTTATTAAAATTTAAAGAATTTAAAATTTTTTTTAAAATATTTATTATTTAAAAAATTTTAAAAAATTCTTTTAAAGATTAAAATTTTAATTAAAAAAACCCAAATTCATTTTTTTAAAAATTTTTAAAAAATTTTTATCTTTTTTTTTTTTTTAAAAGTAAATAATAAATTTAAAGAAATTTTGTTTTTAAAAATTTAAAAAATTTTTAAAAAAAAACAAATTATTTGGGGGGGTTTACATTTTTTTTTTAAAAAATTTAATTTCAAAAATTTAAAAAAATTAAAAAATTAAAAATTTTTTTTTTGGGAAATTTTAATTAGAATAGAAAAAACCATTTTTTTTTTTTTTAAAAAATTTTTAAAAGGGGTTTAAAACTTCTTTTTTCTAAAAAAATTTAAGAAAAAAATTTTAAAAATGTATTAATTGTTTGGTTTGGAAATTAAAACCTAAAAAAAATTTATTATTTTGTTTTTTAAAATTTTTCAAAAAATTTTTAAATTTTTAAAATTTAAATTAAAAAAAAAAATTTTTAAATTTTTGATTTTAAAAAATTAAAATTATTTAAATAAAAACTTTAATTTTTTAAAATTAAAAAATTTTTTATATTTATTAAAATTGGGGGAAATTAAATTACAAAATAAAAAATTAATTTTTTTTGGGTAAAATATTTTTTAAATTAGAAAATTTTTAAAAAAATGTTTTTTTTGTTTTTTGGGAAAAAAAAATTTTTATTTTAAACCAAAATTTTAAAAAAAGGGATTAAATTTTTTTTTTGGGAATATTTTTTTTAAAAATTAAAAATTTTTCAAAAAAAAAAACCAAATAAAATTTTTTTTTTTTGGGTTTTTTTTAAAAAAATTTTGGGAAAATTTTAAAATTTCAAAAAAGAAACAAAAATTTTTTGGGTTATTTTTTTTTAAGTTTAATTTTTTCCAAAAAAAACGAAAAAATGTTTTTAAATTTTTTTTAAAATTTTAAAATTTAAAAAATTCAAAAAAATTTAAAAATTTTTAAAAAAATTCCTTTTTTAAAAAATTCAACTTTAATTTAAAATTAAACAAAAAAAAATTTTTATGGGTTTTTGGGATTTTTTTTTTTGGAGGTTCCTAATTCAAATTCAAAATAAAAAAATTAAATTTAAAATTATTAAAAATTTTTTAAAAGTAAAATTAATTTCAAAAAATAAAAAAAAAATTATTTTCTTTTTTATTTATAAAAATTTTTAAGATTACACATTCAATTTTAAAATTGGAAAAATTTTCCCTTTTTTTTAAAAATTTTTTTTAAAAATTTAAAAGGGTTTTTCCTTAAATAAAAAAGATTATTTTTTTTTAAATTATTTTTTAAAAAAATTTTAGGGATCCCAACCTTAAACCTAAAAAAATGAAACTTTTTTTTGTTTTAAAAATTTCCTTTTGAGGAGAAAATTAAAATAATAAAAAAAATTTTTTTGTTTTTGGGGTTTTTTAAAAATTTTTGAAATTCCAAAAAATTTTAAAAATTAAAGAATAAAAATTTTTAAAAAATTTTGTTTTTGTTTCTTTTTTTTCCCCTTTTTTTTAAAAAAGCCATGTTTATTTGTTTAAAAATTTTAAAAATTTTTAGGGGGCCCAATTTAAATTTTAAGAAAAATTTTTCTTTTTTTAAAAATTTATTAAAACTTTTTGGAAAAACATTAATTTCCAAATAAAATTTAAATTTTGTTTTTGGGATATATTTATTACAGAATTTTGAGAGGAATCTTACACTTCAATACTTCTAAGAAATATGGATGAAACTAATTTGTCCTTACAAGAATTAATACATTCGTTTTTCGTAAGAATGATGAAAAACAGTTCAATTCAGCTAAATAGAACACATGTACTCATTTGTCGTTTTTGGGGTAATTTATTACAAACTTTTGAGAGGTATACCTACACTTCAATATTCAAGAAATATGGATGTAACTAATGCCCTTACAGAATTAATATATACGATTTAAAAAAAAAAAAAAAAAAAAAAAAAAAAAAAAAAAAAAAAAAAAAAAAAAAAAAAAAAAAAAATTTCGATTTGTAAGAATGATGAAAAGTTAATCGCTAAATAACCGGATCTATTTGTCGTTTTTTGGGATATATTTATTACAGAATTTTGAGAGGTATCTAACTTCAATACTTTAGAATTGGGTAAATAGTCCTACAATATATACATTCGATTTCGTAAGATGTGAAACGTTCAATCAGAATAGAAACATTATCTCATTTTTTTTTTTGGGGTATATTTATAAAATTTTGAGGTATCTACACTTCATATTCAAAAATTGATGTAATAAAGTCCTACAAGAATTAATAATCGATTGCGTAGATGATGCAACATTAAATCAGCTAAATAGAACACATGTATCTCATTGTCGTTTTTGGATTATTATTACGAACTTTTGAGAGGTATCTACATTCAATCTTCTAAGAAAATGGTTAACTATATCCTACAGAATGAATACATTCGATTTGCTAAGAATGTGACAACAGTTCATTAGCTAAATGACACATGATTATTGTTTTTTGGGATATTTTACATACTTTGAGGGTCCACATTAATTCTAAGAAAACGTTAAATATGTCCTTAAATGTATACTCGATTGTAAGAGATGAAACAGTTAAACAGCTAATAGAACACATGTTTCATTTGTGTTTTGGGATATATTTTACAAACTTTGAGGTTCTCACTTAATACTCTAAGAAATGAGTAATTTTGTCTAAAAGAATATAATCGTTTCTAAATTGTACAACAGTTCAATTCGCAAATAGACACATGACTTTTGTCGTTTGGATAATTATACAAACTTTGAGGTATCTACATTCATACTCAGAATATGGAGAAACTAATAGTCTTACAGAATAATAATCGATTCGTAAAAATATGAAAAGTTAATTCACTAATAAAAACACAGATTCATTTTTTTGGATATATTTATTACAGAACTTTTGGGGGTATCTACACTTCATATTTAAGAAAATGGATGAAATATAGTCCTTACGAATTAATAATTCGTTTGTAAGATGTGAACAGTTCAATCGCTAAATAGAACCAGATCTTTGTCGTTTTTGGATTATTTATACAAACTTTGAGGGATATTCCTTCAATACTTCAAAATTGGGTAATATAGTCCTTAAAGAATTAATACTTCGATTTGCTAAGAATGATGACAACTTAATTAGTAAATAGACAAGTATCTTTGTGTTTTTGATTATTATTCAAACTTTGGGATCCCCTTAAACTTCAGAAAACCAGTACTAATGTCCTTACAGATGTAATAATCGATTGTAAGAATATGACAACAGTAATTCAGCTAATAGAACATGATTCTTTGTCGTTTTGGATTATTATTACAAACCTTTGGTGGATGCTACACTTAATACTTCTAAGAAGATATGAAACTAATTGCCTACAAGAATACTTCTTTTTTAAATGAACAACAGTTAATTCAGCTATGGACATATTATTGTCTTTTTTTGGATAATTTATACAAACTTTTGGGTATCCTACATTCATCTTCTAAGAATTGGATGTACTATAGCCCTTAAAAGATTAATCATCGATTTTCGTAAGAATATGTGTTCAATTAGCTAAATAGAACACATGTAT
>JARBHB010000041.1:0-42114 GCA_029891345.1 Dryococelus australis | reverse complement strand
CAAGTACATACTTTGCGAATCCAATAAGAGTATTGGTTTGGACCGACTCGCTCTTCACTGGAATGACTCTTACGACCTTCATTTCAACTACGTACTATGCGAATCAAAGAAGAGTATTGGTTTGGACCGACTCGCTCTACACTGGAATGACACATCTGACCTGCATTTCAAGTACATATTATGCGAATCCAATAAGAGTATAGGTTTGGAGCGACTCGCTCTACACTGGAATGACACATCTGACCTGCATTTCAAGTACATATTATGCGAATCCAATAAGAGTATTGGTTTGGACCGACTCGCTCTTCACTGGAATTTCACATCTGACCTGCATTTCAAGTACATACTATGCGAATCAAAGAAGAGTATTGGTTTGGACTGACTCGCTCTACACTGGAATGACCCATCTGACCTGCATTTCAAGTACATACTATGCGAATCCAAAAAGAGTATTGGTTTGGACCGACTCGCTCTTCACTGGAATGACACATTTGACCTACATTTCAAGTACATACTATGCGAATCCAAGAAGAGTATTGTTTTGGACCGACTCGCTCTACACTGGAATGACTCTTATGACCTTCATTTCAATTACATACTATGCGAATCAAAGAAGAGTATTGGTTTGGACCAACTCGCTCTACACTGGAATGACACATCTGCACTACATTTCAAGTACATACTATGCGAATCCAATAAGAGTATTGGTTTGGACCGACTCGTTCTACACTGGAATGACACATTTGACCTACATTTCAAGTACATACTATGCGAAACCAAGAAGAGTATAGGTTTGGACCGACTCGCTCTACACTGGAATGACACTTTTGCCCTTCATTTCAAGTATATATTGTGCGAATCCAATAAGAATATTGGTTTGGACCGACTCGCTCTACACTGGAATGACACATCTGACCTACATTTTATGTACATACTATTCGAATCCAATAAGAGTATTGGTTTGGACCGACTCGCTCTACACTGGAATGACACATCTGAACAGCATTTCAAGTACAAACTATGCGAATCCAATAAGGGTATTGGTTTGGACAGACTCGCTCTACACTGGAATGACATATCTGACCTACATTTCAAGTACATACTATGCGAATCCAAGAAGAGTATTGGTTTGGTCCGACTCGCTCTACACAGGAATGACACAACTGACCTGTATTTCAAGTACTTACTATGCGAATCCAAGAAGAGTATTGGTTTGGACCGACTCGCTCTACACTGGAATGAAACATCTGACCTACATATCAAGTACATATTATGCGAATCAAAGAGACGTATTGGTTTGGACGGACTCGCTGTACACTGGAATGACACATCTGACCTACATTACAAGTACATACTATGCGAATCCTAGAAGAGTATTGGTTTGGACTGACTCGCTCTACACTGGAATGACACAACTGACCTGCATTTCAAGTACATATTATGCGAATCCAATAAGAGTTTTGGTTTGGACCGACTCGCACTACACGGGAAATGAAAGATCTTACCTGCATTTCAAGTACATACTATGCGAATCAAAGAAGAATATTGGTTTGAACCGACACGCTCTACACTGGAATGACACATCTTACCTACATTTCAAGTACATACTATGCGATTTCAAGAAGAGTATTAGTTTGGACCGACTCGTTCTACACTGGAATGACATTTCTGACCTAGATTACAAGTACATACTATGCGAATCCAAGAAGAGTATTGGTTTGGACCGACTCGCTTTACACTGGAATGACACACCTGACCTGCATTTCAAGTACATATTATGCGAATCCAAGAAGAGTATTGGTTTGGACCGACTCGCTCTACACTTGAATGACACATCTGACCTACATTTCAACAACATACTATGCTAATCCAAGAAGAGTATTGGTTTGGACCGACTCCCTCTACACTGGATGGACACATGTGACCTACATTTCAAGTACATACTATGCGAATCCAATAAGAGTATTGGTTTGGACTGACTCGCTCTTCACTGGAATGACACATCTGACCTAAATTTCAAGTACATATTATGCGAATCCAAGAAGAGTATTGGTTTGGACCGACTCGCTCTACACTGGAATGGCACATCTGACCTGCATTTCAAGTACATTCTATGCGTATCCAAGAAGAGAATTTTTATGGACCGACTCGCTCTACACTGGAATAGCACATCTGACCTGCATTTCAAGTACATACTATGCGAATCCAATAAGAGTATTGGTTTGAACCGACTCGCTCTACACTGGAATGACACATTTGACATAAATTTAAAGTACATATTATGAGAATCCAAGAAGAGAATTGGTTTGGAGCGAATCGCTCTACACTGGAATGACACATCTGACATGCATTTCAAGTACATACTATGCGAATCCAATAAGAGTATTGGTTTGGACCGACTCGCTCTACACTGGAATGACACATCTGACTTACATTTCAAGTACAATCTATGCGATTTCAAGAAGAGTATTGGTTGGGACCGACTCGCTCTACACTGGAATGACATATCTGATATGCATTTCAAGTACATTCTATGCGTATCCAAGAAGAGTATTGGTTTGGACCGACTCGCTCTACACTGGAATGACACATCTGACTTACATTTCAAGTACAATCTATGCGATTTCAAGAAGAGTATTGGTTGGGACCGACTCGCTCTACACAGGAATTTCACATCTGACCTGCATTTCAAGTACATACTATGCGAATCAAAGAAGAGTATTGGTTTGGACCGACTAGCCTTACCCTGGAATCACACAACTGACCTACATTTCAAGTACATACTATGCGAATCCAAGAAGAATATTGGTTTGGACGGACTTGCTCTACCCTGGAATGACACAACTGACCAGCATTTCAAGTACATACTATGCGAATCGAAGAAGAATTGGTTTGGACCGACTCGCTCTACATTCGAATGAAACATCTGACCTACATATCAAGTACATATTATGCGCATCAAAGAGAAGTATTGGTTTGGACCGACTCGCTGTATAATGGAATGACACTTCTGCCCTTCATTTCAAGTATATATTGTGCGAATCCAAGAAGAGTATTGGTTTGGACCGACTCGCTCTACACTGGAATGACATTTCTGACCTAGATTACAAGTACATACTATGCGAATCCAAGAAGAGTATTGGTTTGGACCGACTCGCTCTACACTTGAATAAAACTTCTGACCATCATTTCAAGTACATACTATGCTAAACCAATAAGAGTATTGGTTTTGGTCCGACTCGCTCTACACTGGAATGACACTTCTGACATACATTTCAAGTACATATTATGCGAATCCAAGAAGAGTATTGGTTTGGACCGACTCGCTCTACACTGGAATGACACATCTGACCTGCATTTCAAGTACATATTATGCGAATCCAAGAAGAGTATTAGTTTGGACCGACTCGCTCTACACTTGAATGACACATCTGACCTACATTTCAACACATACTATGCTAATCCAAGAAGAGTATTCGTTTGAAACGACTCCCTCTACACTGGAATGACACATGTACACCTACATTTCAAGTACATACTATGCGACTCAAAGAAGTGTATTGGTTTGGACCGACTCGCTCTACACAGGAATGACTCTTCTGACCTTCATTTCAAGTACATACTATGCTAATCCAATAAGAGTATTGGTTTGGACCGACTCGCTCTTCACTGTAATGACACATCTGGACCTAAATTTCAAGTACATATTATGCGAATCCAAGAAGAGTATTGGTTTGGACCGACTCGCTCTACACTGGAATGACACATTTGACCTAAATTTCAAGTACATATCATGCGAATCAAAGAAGAGTATTGGTTTGGACCATCTCGCTCTACACTGGAATGACACATCTGACCTGCATTTCAAGTACAGACTATGAGAATCCAATAAGAGTATTAGTTTGGACCGACTCGATCTACACTGGAATGTCACATCTGACCTGCATTTCAAGTACATACTATGCGAATCCAAGAAGTGTATTGGTTTGGTCCGTCTCGCTCTACACTGGGATGACACTTCTGACCTTCATTTCAAGTACATACTATGCGAATCAAAGAAGAGTATCGGTTTGGACCGACTCGCTCTACACTGGAATGACACATCTGACCTGCATTTCAAGTACATAATATGCGAATCCAATAAGAGTATTGGTATGGACCGACTCGCTCTACACTCTAATGACACATCTGACCTACATTTAAAGTCATACTTTTCGAATCCAAGCAGAGTATTGGTTTGGACCGACTCGCTCTACACTCTAATGAAACACCCTGACCTACATTTCAAGTACATATTATGCGAATCAAAGAGAAGTATTGGTTTGGACCGACTCGATCTACACTGGAATGTCACATTTGACCTACATTTCAAGAACATTCTATGCGAATCCAAGAAGAGTATTGTTTTGGACCGACTCGCTCTAAACTGGAATGACACATCAGATCTGCATTTCATGTACATACTATGCGAATCCAAGAAGGGTATTGGTTTGGACCGATTCGCTCTACACTGGAATGTCACATCTGACCTGCATTTCTAGTACATACTATGCGAATCCAAGAAGGGTATTGGTTTGGACCGACTCGCTCTACACTGTAATGACAAATCTGACCTGCATTTCAAGTACATACTATGCGAATCCAATAAGAGTATTGGTTTGGACAGACTCGCTCTACAATGGAATGACACATCTGACCTGCATTTCTAGTAAATACTATGCAAATCCAATAAGAGTGTTGGTTTGGAACTACTCGCTCTACACTGGAACGACACTTCTGACCTACATTTCAAGTACATATTATGCGAATCCAAGAAGATTATTGGTTTTAACCGACTCGCTCTAAACTGGAATGACACATCTGAACTGCATTTCAAGTACATACTATGCGAATCCAAGAAGAGTATTGGTTTGGAACGACTCGCTCTACACTGGAATGACACATCTGACCTACATTTAAAGTCATACTATGAGAATCTAAGCAGTGTTTTTGGTTGGACAGACTCGCTCTACACTGGAATGACAAATCTGACCTACATTTGAAATACATATTATGCGAATCAAAGAAGAGTATTAGTTTGGACCCAATCGCTCTACACTGGAATGACACTTCTTACCTACATTTCAAATAAATATTATGCGAATCCAAGAAGAGTATTGGTTTGGATAGACTCGCTCTACACTGGAATGACTCTTCTGAAATACATTTCAAGTACATATTATGCGCATCAAAGAAGATTATTGGTTTGAGCCGACTTACTCTAAACTGGAATGACACTTCTGACTTCTTTTCAAGTACATATTATGCGAATTCAAGAAGAGAATTGGTTTGGACAGACTCTCTCAACACTGAAATGACATTTATGACCTACATTACATGTACATACTTATGCGAATCCAAAAAGAGTATTGGTATGGACCGACTCGCTCTACACTGGAATGACACATTCTGACCTGCATTTCAAGTACATATTATGCGAATTCAATAAGAGTATTGGTTTCAACCGACTCGCTCTACACTGGAATGACACTTCTGCCCTTCATTTCAAGTACATATCATGCGAATCAAAGAAGACTATTGGTTTGGACCGACTGGCTCTACACTGGAATGACACATCTGACCCTGCATTTCAAGTACATACATGAGAATCCAATAAGAGTATTAGTTTGGACCGACTCGATCTACACTGGAATGCACATCTGACCTGCATTTCAAGTACATACTACGCGAATCCAAGAAGTGTATTGCTTTGGACCGACTCGTTCTACACTGGAATGACACATCTGACCTGCATTTCAAGTACATACTATGCGAAACCAAGAAGGGTATTGGTTTGGACCGACACGCTCTACACTGGAATGACACTTCTGACCTGCATTTCAAGTACATACAATGTGAACTAAGAAGAGTATTGGTTTGGTCCGACTCGCTCTACCCTGGAAATAACACATCTGACCTACATTTCAAGTTCATACTCTGCGAATACAAGAAGAGTATTGGTTTGGACCGACTCACTCTACACTGGAATGGCACAACTGACCTACATTTCAAGTACATACTATGCGAATCCAAGAAGAGTATTGGTTTTTACCGACTCGTTCTACGCTGGAATTACACATCTGACCTAAATTTCAAGTACATTCTATGCGAATCCAAGAAGAGTATTGGTTTTGGACCGACTCGCTCTACACTGGAATGACAAATCTGACCTGCATTTCAAGTACATACTATGCGAATCCAATTAGAGTATTGGTTTGGACCGAATCGCTCTACACTGGAATGACAACATCTGACCTGCATTTCAAGTAAATACTATGCGAATCCAATAAGAGTGTTGGTTTGGAACGACTCGCTCTACACTGGAACGACACTTCTGACCTACATTTCAAGTACATATTATGCGAATCCAAGAAGATTATTGGTTTGGACCGACTCGCTCTAACTGGAAGACACATCTGAACTGCATTTCAAGTACATACTATGCGAATCCAAGAAGAGTATTGGTTTGGACCGACTCGCTCTACACTGGAATGACACATCTAACCTACATTTAAAGTCATACTATGCGAATCTAACAGTGTTTTGGGTTGGACCGACTCGCTCTACACTGGAATGACAAATCTGAACCTACATTTGAAATACATATTATGCGAATCAAAGAAGTGTTTAGTTTGGACCCAATCGCTCTACACTGGAATGACACATTCTTATCCTAACATTTTCAATTAATATATTATGCGAATCCAAGAAGAATATTGGTTTGGACAGACTCGCTCTACACTGGAATGACTCTTCTGACCTACATTTCAAGTACATATTATGCGAATCAAAGAAGAGTATTGGTTTGGACCGACTCGCTCTACACTGGAATGACACTTCTGCCCTTCATTTCAAGTACATACTATGCGAATCCAATAAGAGTATTGGTTTGGACCGACTCGCACAACAATGGAATGACTCTTCTGAGCTACATTTCAAGTACATACTATGCGATTTAAAGAAGAGTATTGGTTTGGACCGACTCGTTCTACACTGGAATGACATTTCTGACCTAGATTACAAGTACATACTATGCGAATCCAAGAAGAGTATTGGTTTGGACCGACTCGCTCTACACTCAATGACACTTCTGACCATCATTTCAAGTACATACTATGCAAAACCAATAAGAGTATTGGTTTTGGTCCGACTCGCTCTACACTGGAATGTCACTTCTGACCTACATTTCAAGTACATATTATGCGAATCCAAGAAGAGTATTGGTTTGGACCGACTCGCTCTACACTGGAATGACACATCTGACCTGCATTTCAAGTACATATTATGCGAATCCAAGAAGAGTATTGGTTTGGACCGACTGGCTCTACACTGGAATGACACATCTGACCTACATTTCATCAACATACTATGCTAATCCAAGAAGAGTATTGGTTTGGACCGACTCCCTCTACACTGGAATGACACATGTGACCTACATTTCAAGTACATACTATGCGAATCAAAGAAGAGTATTGGTTTGGACCGACTCGCTCTACACTGGAATGGAACATCTGACCTGCATTTCAAGTACATAATATGCGAATCCAATAAGAGTATTGATTTGGACCGACTCGCTCTACACTGGAATGACACTTCTGCCCTTCATTTCAAGTACATATCATGCGAATCAAAGAAGAGTATTGGTTTGGACCGACTCGCTCTACACTGGAATGACACATCTGACCTGCATTTCAAGTACATACTATGAGAATCCAATAAGAGTATTAGTTTGGACCGACTCGATCTACACTGGAATGTCACATCTGACCTGCATTTCAAGTACATACTATGCGAATCCAAGAAGTGTATTGGTTTGGTCCGTCTCGCTCTACACTGGGATGACACTTCTGACCTACATTTCAAGTACATACTATGCGAATCTAAGCAGTGTTTTGGGTTGGACCGACTCGCTCTACACTGGAATGACAAATCTGACCTACATTTGAAATACATATTATGCGAATCAAAGAAGTGTATTAGTTTGGACCCAATCGCTCTACACTGGAATGACACTTCTTACCTACATTTCAAATAAATATTATGCGAATCCAAGAAGAATATTGGTTTGGACAGACTCGCTCTACACTGGAATGACTCTTCTGACCTACATTTCAAGTACATATTATGCGAATCAAAGAAGATTATTGGTTTGAGCCGACTTACTCTAAACTGGAATGACACTTCTGACCTTCTTTTCAAGTACATATTATGCGAATCAAAGAAGAGTATTAGTTTGGACCGACTCGCTCTACACTGGATTGACACATCTGATCTACATTTCAAGTACATACTATGCGAATCCAATAAGAGTATTGGTTTGGACCGACTCGCACAACAATGGAATGACACTTCTGAGCTACATTTCAAGTACATACTATGCGATTTAAAGAAGAGTATTGGTTTGGACCGACTCGTTCTACACTGGAATGACACATCTGACCTACCATACAAGTACATACTATGCGAATCCAAGAAGAGTATTGGTTTGGACTGACTCGCACTACACTGGAATGACACAACTGACCTGCATTTTAAGTACATATTATGCGAATAAAATAAGAGTTTTCGTTTGGACCGACTCGCTCTACACGGGATTGACACATCTGACCTGCATTTCAAGTACATACTATGCGAATCAAAGAAGAGTATTGGTTTGAACCGACACGCTCTACACTGGAATGACACATCTTACCTACATTTCAAGTACATACTATGCGAATTCAAGAAGAGTATTGGTTTGGACCGACTCGTTCTTCAATGGAATGACATTTCTGACCTAGATTACAAGTACATACTATGCGAATCCAAGAAGAGTATTGGTTTGGACCGACTAGCTCTATTCTTGAATGACACTTTTGACCATCATTTCAAGTACATACTATGCTAAACCAATAAGAGTATTGGTTTTGGTCCGACTCGCTCTACACTGGAATGTCACTTCTGACCTACATTTCAAGTACATATTATGCGAATCCAAGAAGAGTATTGGTTTGGACCGACTCGCTCTACACTGGAATGACACATCTGACCTGCATTTCAAGTACATATTATGCGAATCCAAGAAGAGTATTGGTTTGGACCGACTCGCTCTACACTGGAATGACACATCTAAACCTACATTTCAACAACATACTATGCTAATCCAAGAAGAGTATTGGTTTGGACCGACTCCCTCTACACTGGAATGACACATGTGACCTACATTTCAAGTACATACTATGCGAATCAAAGAAGAGTATTGGTTTGGACCGACTCGCTCTACACAGGAATGACTCTTCTGACCTTCATTTCAAGTACATACTATGCGAATCCAATAAGAGTATTGGTTTGGACCGACTCGCTCTTCACTGGAATGACACATCTGACCTGCATTTCAAGTAAATACTATGCGAATCCAATAAGAGTGTTGGTTTGGAACGACTCGCTCTACACTGGAACGACACTTCTGACCTACATTTCAAGTACATATTATGCGAATCCAAGAAGATTATTGGTTTGGACCGACTCGCTCTAAACTGGAATGACACATCTGAACTGCATTTCAAGTACATACTATGCGAATCCAATAAGAGTATTGGTTTGGACCGACTAGCTCTACACTGGAATGGCACATCTGACCTGCATTTCAAGTACATACTATGCGAATCCAATAAGAGTATTGATTTGGACCGACTCGCTCTACACTGGAATGACACATATGACCTAAATTTCAAGTACATTCTATGCGAATCCAAGAAGAGTATTGGTTTGGACCGACTCGTTCTACACTGGAATGACACATCTGACCTAAATTTCATGTACATTCTATGCGAATCCAAGAAGAGTATTGGTTTGGACCGACTCGCTCTACACTGGAATGACAAATCTGACCTGCGTTTCTAGTATATACTATGCGAATCCAAGAAGAGTATTGGTTTGGACCGACTCGCTCTACACTGGAATGACACATCTGACCTGCATTTCAAGTACATATTATGCGAATCCAAGAAGAGTATTGGTTTGGACCGACTGGCTCTACACTGGAATGACACATCTGACCTACATTTCATCAACATACTATGCTAATCCAAGAAGAGTATTGGTTTGGACCGACTCCCTCTACACTGGAATGACACATGTGACCTACATTTCAAGTACATACTATGCGAATCAAAGAAGAGTATTGGTTTGGACCGACTCGCTCTACACTGGAATGGAACATCTGACCTGCATTTCAAGTACATAATATGCGAATCCAATAAGAGTATTGATTTGGACCGACTCGCTCTACACTGGAATGACACTTCTGCCCTTCATTTCAAGTACATATCATGCGAATCAAAGAAGAGTATTGGTTTGGACCGACTCGCTCTACACTGGAATGACACATCTGACCTGCATTTCAAGTACATACTATGAGAATCCAATAAGAGTATTAGTTTGGACCGACTCGACCTACACTGGAATGTCACATCTGACCTGCATTTCAAGTACATACTATGCGAATCCAAGAAGTGTATTGGTTTGGTCCGTCTCGCTCTACACTGGGATGACACTTCTGACCTTCATTTCAAGTACATACTATGCGATTCAAAGAAGAGTATCGGTTTGGACCGACTCGCTCTACACTGGAATGACACATCTGACCTGCATTTCAAGTACATAATATGCGAATCCAATAAGAGTATTGGTATGGACCGACTCGCTCTACACTCTAATGACATATCTGACCTACATTTAAAGTCATATTTTTCGAATCCAAGCAGAGTATTGGTTTGGACCGACTCGCTCTACATTGGAATGAAACACCTGACCTACATTTCAAGTACATATTACGCGAATCAAAGAGAAGTATTAGTTTGGACCGACTCGATCTACACTGGAATGTCACATTTGACCTACATTTCAAGAACATTCTATGCGAATCCATAAAGAGTATTGTTTTGGACCGACTCGCTCTAAACTGGAATGACACATCTGACCTGCATTTCAAGTACATACTATGCGAATCCAAGAATCGTATTGGTTTGGACCGATTCGCTATACACTGGAATGACACATCTGACCTACATTTTCAAGTACATACTATGCGAATACAAGAAGAGTATTGGTTTGGACCGACTCGCTCTTACACTGGAATGGCACAACTGACCTACATTTCAAGTAAATACTATGCGAATCCAAGAAGAGTATTGGTTTTTACCGACTCGTTCTACACTGGAATGACACATCTGACCTAAATTTCAAGTACATTCTATACGAATCCAAGAGAGAGAATTGGTTTGTACCGTCTCGCTCTACACTGGAATGACAAATCTGACCTGCATTTCAAGTACATACTATGCGAATCCAATTAGAGTATTGGTTTGGACCGACTCGCTCTACACTGGAATGACACATCTGACCTGCATTTCAAGTAAATACTATGCGAATCCAATAAGAGTGTTGATTTGGAACGACTCGCTCTACACTGGAACGACACTTCTGACCTACATTTCAAGTACATATTATGCGAATCCAAGAAGATTATTGGTTTGGACCGACTCGCTCTAAACTGGAATGACACATCTGAACTGCATTTCAAGTACATACTATGCGAATCCAATAAGAGTATTGGTTTGGACCGACTAGCTCTTTCACTGGAATGGCACATCTGACCTGCATTTCAAGTACATACTATGCGAATCCAATAAGAGTATTGATTTGGACCGACTCGCTCTACACTGGAATGACACATCTGACCTAAATTTCAAGTACATTCTATGCGAATCCAGAAGAGTATTGGTTTGGACCGACTCGCTCCACACTGGAATGACAAATCTGACCTGCATTTCAAGTACATACTAAACGAATCCAATTAGAGTATTGGTTTTGGACCGACTCGCTCTACACTGGAATGACACATCTGACCTACATTTAAAGTCATACTTTTCGAATCCAAGCAGAGTATTGGTTTGGACCGACTCGCTCTACACTGGAATGAAACACCTGACCTACATTTCAAGTACATATTATGCGAATCAAAGAGAAGTATTGGTTTGGACCGACTCGATCTACACTGGAATGTCACATTTGACCTACAGCATTCTATGCGAATCCAAGAAGAGTATTGTTTTGGACCGACTCGCTCTAAACTGGAATGACACATCTGACCTGCATTTCAAGTACATACTATGCGAATCCAAGAAGTGTATTGGCTTTGGACCGACTCGTTCTACACTGGAATGACACATCTGACCTGCATTTCAAGTACATACTATGCGAAACCAAGAAGGGTATTGGTTTGGACCGACTCGCTCTACACTGGAATGACACTTCTGACCTGCATTTCAAGTACATACAATGTGAATCTAAGAAGAGTATTGGTTTGGTCCGACTCGCTCTTCCCTGGAATAACACATCTGACCTACATTTCAAGTTCATACTATGCGAATACAAGAAGAGTATTGGTTTGGACCGACTCACTCTACACTGGAATGGCACAACTGACCTACATTTCAAGTACATACTATGCGGATCCAAGAAGAGTATTGGTATGGACCGACTCGCTCTACACTGGAATATCACATCTGACCTGCATTTCAAATACATATTATGCGAATCCAAGAAGAGTATTGTTTTGGCCGACTCGCTCTACACTGGAATGGCACAACTGACCTACATTTCAAGTACATACTATGCGAATCCAAGAAGAGTATTGGTTTTTACCGACTCGTTCTACACTGGAATGACACATCTGACCTAAATTTCAAGTACATTCTATGCGAATCCAAGAAGAGTATTTGTTTGGACCGACTCGCTCTACACTGGAATGACAAATCTGACCTGCATTCATGTACATACTATGCGAATCCAATTAGAGTATTGGTTTGGACCGACTCGCTCTACACTGGAATGACACATCTGACCTACATTTAAAGTCATACTTTTCGAATCCAAGCAGAGTATGGTTTGGACCGACTCGCTCTACACTGGAATGAAACACCTGACCTACATTTCAAGTACTATTATGCGAATCAAGAGAAGTTATTGGTTTGGACCGACTCGATCTACACTGGAATGTCACACTTTGACCTACAGTTCAAGAACATTCTATGCGAATCAAGAAGAGTATTGTTTTGGACCGACTCGCTCTAAACTGGAATGACACATCTGACCTGCATTTCAAGTACATACATATGCGAATCCAAAAGGTATTGGCTTTGGACCGACTCGTTCTACACTGGAATGACAATCTGACCTGCATTTCAAGTACATATATTCGAAACCAAGAGGTATTGGTTTGGACCGACTCGCTCTACACTTGGAATGACACTTCTGACCTGCATTTCAAGTACATACAATGTGAATCTAAGAAGAGTATTGGTTTGGTCCGACTCGCTCTAACCTGGAATAACACATTTTGACCTACATTTCAAGTCATACTATGCGAATACAAGAAGAGTATTGGTTTGGACCGACTCCTCTACACTGGAATGGCACAACTGACCTACATTTCAAGTACATACTATGCGAATCCAAGAAGATATTGGTATGGACCGACTCGCTCAACACTGGAATTACACATCTGACCTGCATTTCAAATACATATTATGCGAATCAAGAAGAGTATTGTTTGGACCGACTCGCTCTACACTGGAATGGCACAACTGACCTACATTTCAAGTACATACTATGCGAATCCAAGAAGAGTATTGGTTTTTACCGACTCGTTCTACACTGGAATGACACATCTGACCTAAATTTCAAGTACATTCTATGCGAATCCAAGAAGAGAATTGTTTGGACCGACTCGCTCTACACTGGAATGACAAATCTGACCTGCATTCATGTACATACTATGCGAATCCAATTAGAGTATTGGTTTGGACCGAATCTCTCTACACTGGAATGACACATCTGACCTGCATTTCAAGTAAATACTATGCGAATCCAATAAGAGTGTTGGTTTGGAACTACTCGCTCTACACTGGAACGACACTTCTGACCTACATTTCAAGTACATATTATGCGAATCCAAGAAGATTATTGGTTTGGACCGACTCGCTCTAAACTGGAATGACACATCTGAACTGCATTTCAAGTACATACTATGCGAATCTAAGAAGAGTATTGGTTTGGACCGACTCGCTCTACACTGGAATGACACATCTAACCTACATTTAAAGTCATACTATGCGAATCTAAGCAGTGTTTTGGGTTGGACAGACTCGCTCTACACTGGAATGACAAATCTGACCTACATTTGAAATACATATTATGCGAATCAAAGAAGAGTATTAGTTTGGACCCAATCGCTCTACACTGGAATGACACTTCTTACCTACATTTCAAATAAATATTATGCTAATCCAAGAAGAGTATTGGTTTGGACAGACTCGCTCTACACTGGAATGACTCTTCTGAAATACATTTCAAGTACATATTATGCGCATCAAAGAAGATTATTGGTTTGAGCCGACTTACTCTAAACTGGAATGACACTTCTGACCTTCTTTTCAAGTACATATTATGCGAATTCAAGAAGAGAATTGGTTTGGACAGACTCTCTCAACACTGAAATGACATTTATGACCTACATTACATGTACATACTATGCGAATCCAAAAAGAGTATTGGTATGGACCGACTCGCTCTACACTTTAATGACACATCTGACCTGCATTTCAAGTACATATTATGCGAATTCAATAAGAGTATTGGTTTCAACCGACTCGCTCTACACTGGAATGACACATCTGACCTGCATTTCAAGTACATACTATGCGAATCCAAGAAGAGTATTGGTATGGACCGACTCGCTCTACACTGGATAATCACATCTGACCTGCATTTCAAATACATATTATGCGAATCCAAGAAGATTATTGGTTTGGACCGACTCGCTCTAAACTGGAATGACACATCTGAACTGAATTTCAAGTACATACTATGCGAATCCAAGAAGAGTATTGGTTTGGACCGACTCGCTCTACACTGGAATGACACATCTAACCTACATTTAAAGTCATACTATGCGAATCTAAGCAGTGTTTTTGGGTTGGACCGACTCGCTCTACACTGGAATGACAAATCTGACCTACATTTGAAATACATATTATGCGAATCAAAGAAGTGTATTAGTTTGGACCCAATCGCTCTACACTGGAATGACACTTCTTACCTACATTTCAAATAAATATTATGCGAATCCAAGAAGAATATTGGTTTGGACAGACTCGCTCTACACTGGAATGACTCTTCTGACCTACATTTCAAGTACATATTATGCGAATCAAAGAAGATTATTGGTTTGAGCCGACTTACTCTAAACTGGAATGACACTTCTGACCTTCTTTTCAAGTACATATTATGCGAATCAAAGAAGAGTATTAGTTTGGACCGACTCGCTCTACACTGGATTGACACATCTGATCTACATTTCAAGTACATACTATGCGAATCCAATAAGAGTATTGGTTTGGACCGACTCGCACAACAATGGAATGACACTTCTGAGCTACATTTCAAGTACATACTATGCGATTTAAAGAAGAGTATTGGTTTGGACCGACTCGTTCTACACTGGAATGACACATCTGACCTACCATACAAGTACATACTATGCGAATCCAAGAAGAGTATTGGTTTGGACTGACTCGCACTACACTGGAATGACACAACTGACCTGCATTTTAAGTACATATTATGCGAATAAAATAAGAGTTTTCGTTTGGACCGACTCGCTCTACACGGGATTGACACATCTGACCTGCATTTCAAGTACATACTATGCGAATCAAAGAAGAGTATTGGTTTGAACCGACACGCTCTACACTGGAATGACACATCTTACCTACATTTCAAGTACATACTATGCGAATTCAAGAAGAGTATTGGTTTGGACCGACTCGTTCTTCAATGGAATGACATTTCTGACCTAGATTACAAGTACATACTATGCGAATCCAAGAAGAGTATTGGTTTGGACCGACTAGCTCTATTCTTGAATGACACTTTTGACCATCATTTCAAGTACATACTATGCTAAACCAATAAGAGTATTGGTTTTGGTCCGACTCGCTCTACACTGGAATGTCACTTCTGACCTACATTTCAAGTACATATTATGCGAATCCAAGAAGAGTATTGGTTTGGACCGACTCGCTCTACACTGGAATGACACATCTGACCTGCATTTCAAGTACATATTATGCGAATCCAAGAAGAGTATTGGTTTGGACCGACTCGCTCTACACTGGAATGACACATCTAAACCTACATTTCAACAACATACTATGCTAATCCAAGAAGAGTATTGGTTTGGACCGACTCCCTCTACACTGGAATGACACATGTGACCTACATTTCAAGTACATACTATGCGAATCAAAGAAGAGTATTGGTTTGGACCGACTCGCTCTACACAGGAATGACTCTTCTGACCTTCATTTCAAGTACATACTATGCGAATCCAATAAGAGTATTGGTTTGGACCGACTCGCTCTTCACTGGAATGACACATCTGACCTGCATTTCAAGTAAATACTATGCGAATCCAATAAGAGTGTTGGTTTGGAACGACTCGCTCTACACTGGAACGACACTTCTGACCTACATTTCAAGTACATATTATGCGAATCCAAGAAGATTATTGGTTTGGACCGACTCGCTCTAAACTGGAATGACACATCTGAACTGCATTTCAAGTACATACTATGCGAATCCAATAAGAGTATTGGTTTGGACCGACTAGCTCTACACTGGAATGGCACATCTGACCTGCATTTCAAGTACATACTATGCGAATCCAATAAGAGTATTGATTTGGACCGACTCGCTCTACACTGGAATGACACATATGACCTAAATTTCAAGTACATTCTATGCGAATCCAAGAAGAGTATTGGTTTGGACCGACTCGTTCTACACTGGAATGACACATCTGACCTAAATTTCATGTACATTCTATGCGAATCCAAGAAGAGTATTGGTTTGGACCGACTCGCTCTACACTGGAATGACAAATCTGACCTGCGTTTCTAGTATATACTATGCGAATCCAATTAGAGTATTGGTTTGGACCGACTCGCTCTACACTGGAATGACACATCTGACCTACATTTAAAGTCATACTATGCGAATATAAGCAGTGTTTTGGGTTGGACCGACTCGCTCTACACTGGAATGACAAATCTGACCTACATTTGAAATACATATTATGCGAATCAAAGAAGAGTATTAGTTTGGACCCAATCGCTCTTCACTGGAATGACACTTCTTACCTACATTTCAAATAAATATTATGCGAATCCAAGAAGAGTATTGGTTTGGACAGACTCGCACAACAATGGAATGACACTTCTGAGCTACATTTCAAGTTCATACTATAAGATTTAAAGAAGAGTATTGGTTTGGACCGACTCGCTCTAAACTGGAATGACACATCTGAACTGCATTTCAAGTACATACTATGCGAATCCAATAAGGGTATTGGTTTGGACCGACTCGCTCTACACTGGAATGACATATCTGACCTACATTTCAAGTATATACTATGCGAATCCAAGAAGAGTATTGGTTTGGTCCGACGCGCTCTACACAGGAATGACACAACTGACCTGAATTTCAAGTACTTACTATGCGAATCCTAGAAGAGTATTTATTTGGGCCGACTCGCTCTACACTGGAATGAAACATCTGACCTACATATCACGTACATATTATGCGAATCAAAGAGAAGTATTGGTTTGGACGGACTCGCTGTACACTGGTATGACACATCTGACCTACATTACAAGTACATACTATGCGAATCCAAGAAGAGTATTGGTTTTGACCGACTCGCTCTACACTGGAATGACACATCAGACCTACATTTAAAGTCATACTATGCGAATCAAACAAGAGTATTGGTTTGGACCGACTCGTTCTACACTGGAATGTCACATCTGACCTACATTTCAAGTACATACTATGCAAAACAAAGATGAGTATTAGTTTGGACCGACTCGCTCTACACTGGATTGACAATTCTGACCTACATTTCAAGTACATACTATGCGAATCCAATAAGAGTATTGGTTTGGACCGACTCGCTCTACACTGGATTGACCCATCTGACCTACATTACAAGTACACACTATGCGAATCCAAGAAGAGTATTGGTTTGGACCGACTCGCTCTACACTGGAATGACACATCTGACCTACATTTCAAGTATATACTATGCGAATACAAGAAGAGTATTGGTTTGGACCGACTCACTCTACACTGGAATGGCACAACTGACCTACATTTCAAGTACATACTATGCGAATCCAAGAAGAGTATTGGTTTGAACCGACTCGCTCTACACTGGAATGACACATCTGACCTACATTTCAAGTACATACTATGCGATTTCAAGAAGAGTATTGGTTTGGACCGACTCGCTCTACACTGGAATGACCCTTCTTACCTACATTACAAGTATACACAATGCGAATCCAAGAAGAGTATTGGTTTGGACCGACTCGCTCTACACTGGAAAGATACATCTGACCTACATTTCAAGTACATACTATGCGATTCCAAGAAGAGTATTGGTTTGGACCGTCACGCTCTAAACTGGAATGACACTTCTGACCTTCATTTCAAGTACATAATATGCGAATCAAAGAAGAGTATCGGTTTGGACCGTCTCGCTCTACACTGGAATGACACATCTGACCTGCATTTCAAGTACATACTATGCGAATCCAAGAAGAGTATTGGTTTGGACCGACTCGCTCTACACTGGAATGACTCTTATGACCTTCATTTCAACTACATACTATGCGAATCAAAGAAGAGTATTGGTTTGGACCAACTCGCTCTACACTGGAATGACACATCTGACCTACATTTGAAGTACATACTATGCGAATCGAATAAGTGTATTGGTTTGGACCGACTCTCTCTACACTGGAATGACACATCTGACTTACATTTCAAGTTCAAACTATGCCATTTCAAGAAGAGTATTGGTTGGGACCGACTCGCTCTACACTGGAATGACACATCTGACCTGCATTTCAAGTACATACTATGAGAATCAAAGAAGAGTATTGGTTTGGACCGACTAGCTCTACACTGTAATCACACATCTGAAATACATTTCAAGTACATACTATGCGAATCCAATAAGAGTTATGGTTTGGATCGACTCGCTCTACACTGGAATGACACATCTGACCTACATTTCAAGTACATACTATGCGAATCCAAGAAGAGTATTGGTTTGGACGGACTCGCTCTACCCTGGAATGACACAACTGACCTGCATTTCAAGTACATACTATGCGAATCGAAGAAGAGTATTGGTTTGGACCGACTCGCTCTACATTGGAATGAAACATCTGACCTACATATCAAGTACATATTATGCGAATCAAAGAGAAGTATTGGTTTGGACCGACTCGCTGTACAATGGAATGACACATCTGACCTACATTTCAAGTACATACTATGCGATTTCAAGAAGTTTATTGGTTTGGACCGACTCGCTCTACACTTTAATAACACATCTGACCTGCATTTCAAGTACATATTATGCGAATTCAATAAGAGTATTGGTTTGGACCAAATCGTTCTAAACTGGAATGACATATTTGACCTACATTTCAAGTACATACTATGCGAATCCAAGAAGAGTATTGGTTTGAACCGACTCGCTCTACACTGGAATGACTCTTATGACCTTCATTTCAACTACATACTATGCGAATCAAAGAAGAGTATTGGTTTGACCGAATAGCTCTACACTGGAATGACACATCTGCACTACATTTCAAGTACATACTATGGAAATCCAATAAGATCATTGGTTTGGACCGATCTGCTCTACACTGGAATGACACATCAGGCTTACATTTCAAGTACATACTATGCGATTTCAAGAAGAGTATTGGTTTGGACCGACTCGCTCTACACTGGAATTTCACATCTGACCTGCATTTCAAGTACATACTATGCGAATCCAATAAGAGTATTGGTTTGGACCGACTCGCTCTACAATGGAATGACACTTCTGACCTACATTTCAAGTACATACTATGCGATTTAAAGAAGAGTATTGGTTTGGACCGACTCGCTCTACACTGGAATGAAACATCTTACCTACATATCAAGTACATATTATGCGAATCAAAGAGAAGTATTGGTTTGGACGGACTCGCTGTAGACTGGAATGACACATCTGACCTACATTACAAGTACATACTATGCGAATCCAAGAAGAGTATTGGTTTGGACTGATTCGCTCTACACTGAATGACACAACTGACCTGCATTTCAAATACATATTATGCGAATCCAAGAAGAGTATTTGTTTGGACCGACTCGCTCTACACTGGAATGGCACAACTGACCTACATTTCAAGTACATCCTATGCGAATCCAAGAAGAGTATTGGTTTTTACCGACTCGTTCTACACTGGAATGACACATCTGACCTAAATTTCAAGTACATAATATGCGAATCCAAGAAGAGTATTGGTTTGGACCGACTCGCTCTACACTGGAATGACAAATCTGACCTGCATTTCAAGTACATACTATGCGAATCCAATAAGAGTTTTGGTTTGGACCGACCGCTCTACACTGGAATGAAACATCTGACCTGCATTTCAAGTAAATACTATGCGAATCCAATAAGAGTGTTGGTTTGGACCGACTCGCTCTACACTGGAACGACACTTCTGACCTACATTTCAAGTACATATTATGCGAATCAAAGAAGATTATTGGTTTGAGCCGACTTACTCTAAACTGGAATGACACTTCTGACCTTTTCAAGTACATATTATGCGAATCAAAGAAGAGTATTGGTTTGGACCGACTCGCTCTACACTGGAATGACACATCTGATATACAATTCAAGGACATACTATGCGAAACAAAGAAGAGTATTAGATTGTACCGACTCGCTCTACACTGGAAAGACTCTTCTGACCTACATTTCAAGTACATTTTAATGCGAATCAAAGAAAGAGTATTTGTTTGGACCGACTCGCTCTACACTGGAATGTCACATCTGACCTACATTTCAAAAATATATTATGCGAATTCAAGAGGAGTATTGGTTTTGACCTACTCGCTCTACACTGGAATGACACATCAGACCTACATTTAAAGTCATACTATGCGAATCAAACAAGAGTATTGGTTTGGACCGACTCGTTCTACACTCGAATGCAACATCCGACCTACATTTCATGAAATACTATGCGAATCAACGAAGAGTATTGGTTTGGACCGACACGCTTAACACTGGAATGTCACATCTGACCTACATTTCAAGTACATACTATGCGAATAAAAGAAGAGTATTGGTTTGGACCGACTCGTTCTTCACTGGATTGACACATCTGACCTACATTTCAAGTACATACTATGCGAATCCAAGAAGAGTATTATTTTGGACTGACTCGCTCTACACTGGAATGACTCTTCTGACCCTCATTTCAAGTACATACTATGCGAATCCAATAAGAGTATTGGTTTGGACCGACTCGCTCTACACTGGAAAGATACATCTGACCTACATTTCAAGTACATACTATGCGAATCCAGGAAGAGTATTGGTTTGGACCGCACGCTCTAAACTGGAATGACACTTCTGACCTTCATTTCAAGTACATACTATGCAAATCAAAGAAGAGTATTGGTTTGGACCACTCGCTCTACACTGGAATGACACATCTGACCTCATTTCAAGTACATACTATACGAATCAAGAAGAGTATTGGTTTGGACCGACTAGCTCTACACTGGAATCGACACATCTGACCTACATTTCAAGTACATACTATGCGAATCCAATAAGTTATTGGTTTGGACCGACTCGCTCTACACTGGAATGACACATCTGACTACATTTCAAGTACAACTATGCGAATCAAGAAGAGTATTGGTTTGGACCGACTCGCTCTACACTGGAATGACACAATCTGACCTAGCAATTTCAAGTACATACTATGCGAATCCAAGAAGAGTATTGGTTTGGACCGACTCGCTCTACACTGGAATACACATCTGACCTACATTTCAAGTACATACTATGCGAATCCAATAAGAGTAATGGTTTGGATCGACTCGCTCTACACTGGAATGACACATCTGACCTACATTTCAAGTACATACTATGCGAATCCAAGAAGATATTGGTTTGGACGACTCGCTCTACACCTGGAATGACACATCGACCTGCATTTCAAGTACATATTATGCGAATCAAAAGAGTATTGGTTTTGGACCGACTCGCTTACATGGAATGACACATCTGACCTACATTTCAAGTACATACTATGCGAATCCAAGAAGACTATTGGTTTGGACTGACTCGCTCTACACTGGAATGACTCTTCTGACCTTCATTTCAATATATATTATGCGAATCAAAAGAGTATTGGTTTGGACCGACTCGCCTTACACTGGAATGACACATCTGACCTACATTTCAAGTACATACTATGCGAATCCAATAAGAGTATTGTTTGGACCGACTCGCTCTACACTGGAATGATCATTCTGACCTACATTTCAAGTAATACTATGCGAAACAATAAGAGTATTGGTTTGGACCGACTCGCTCTACACTGGAATGACACATCTGACCTACTTTTCAAGTACATACTATGCGAATTAAGAAGAGTATTTTCTTTTGGGAACCTTTTCCGCCTCTACATTGGAATAAACTTTTTAGCCCACTTTCCAAAAAATTTTTAAAATTTCCAACCAAGAAAAGAATTGGTTTTGGAAAAAAATTTTTTTCGCTTTTAAAAAGGAATTTTTTAAATCCCCTTTTTTAAAAATACTTTTGGCAATCAAGAAAAAATTTTGGGGTTTCCCAACCCCTTAATGAATTTAAAATTTTTTGGGCCCTACATTTTGAAGACTTTACTTTTTCAATACCCCGAATAAAGTGTTTTGGTTAATGGCCCGCCCTTCTCTCTACATGGAATACAATTGGACTTAAAAATTTTTAATTCAAAAACTTTTTGGAAAATTTCAAAAAATTTTTTTGGGTTTGGGCCCACCCCTCTAAAAAATTTTTTTCCAATTTTGCTAAAAATTAATTTTTCCCTTTCAAAAATTGGAATCCATAAGATTTTTTTGGGGCCCCTGCTCAAAGGAAAAAATTTGACCTCCCATTCAAACTTTTTAAATATTGGGCCGAACCCAAAAGAATTTGGTTCCCACTCGCTTTTAAAAAACTTGAACTTTTTTACTTCTGGACCAACTTTTCAAGACATTTTTACAATTTAAAAATTTGGGTTTGGGAAGGACCCCCCCAAAATTACTCAAACTAATAAATTAAAAGATTTTCCAAGTAATATTTTTCAAATTTTCAAAAAAGAGTTTTGGGTTTTGGGCCACTCGCCAACTGGAATGACACATCGATTAAAATTTCAAGAATATACAAAACCAAAAAGAGTATTGGTTTGACCGCTCGCTCTACACGGAAAAGACCTTCTGCCCTTTTAAAATTTCAAGTAATTTTTAAACAAGAAGATTTTTGTTTGGACCCCACTTTGCTCTCTCTGGGAATTTTTTCACATCTCCCTTAAAAAATTTTTAAAAATATTAAAGAGGGAATTCAAAGGAAAAAATTGGGTTTTAAAACCTCTCGTCAAAGAAGGGAATTACTATAAATCTAATTTTAAAGTCAACTAATGGAATCAAAACAAAGTAATTGGGTTTGGAGATGTTTAACCCCCCAAAAAAATCACAACCAAAAAATTTACATTTCATTGAAAAAATTATGTTTTTCAAAAAAGGAAGGGTTTTGGGTTTGACCGAAAATTTAACATAATGCCTTTCTGACCTCTTTTAAGTAAAATACTATCGAATAAAAGAAAGTAATGGTTTGGCCCGACTCGTTTTAACGGGAATGACCATCTGCCCTACTTTTCCCCAAGTACATATATGCAACCCAAAAGGGTATTTTTTTGGCCCGCCCTCGCTCTCCCTGGAATAAAATTTTTCTGCCCCTCATTTCAAACATTATGCAACCCCAAAAGAGTTTTGGGTTTTGGGGCCCACTGCTCTACACGGAAATTTGACACATCTAAACCAAAATTTCAAGTACAAAATTATGCGAACCCAAAGAAAATTTGGTTGGCCCAACTCGCTCTACACTGAATGCATTGCTATTCAAAAATTTGATAAAAAGGTATTGTACATCGCTCTATGAACATCTACTATTCAAGTATTTTGCATCAAGAATGTTTGACACTCTACACTGAATCTTCATTTAAGTACATATTATCAATCCAAGAGATATGTTTGCGACTCGTCTACACTGAATGACATGACCTCATTCAACATATATGCGAACAAAGAGATTGGTTGCGACCTACACTGGAATGAATCTGACTCATTTCAATACATATTGCGAATAAGATATTGTTGAAACTTACGAATGACACTTTGACCAGTACTACTATGCGAATCAAGAAGATATTGGTTTGGACGACTCGCCATGATGACCTTGACTATTTAATACATACTATGGACGAGGTATTGTGACACTCCTACACTGAATGCAATCACTCATTTAATATGCGAATCAAAGGATTTGACCACTCTTACACTGGATGCAATCGACTATTTAGTACTATCATTAAGTATTGTGACACTCGCTACATGAATGAATGACCGATTCATACACTATGCGAATCAAAAGTATTGTTTGCGACCGCACGGATGAACGACTCTTCAAGATCTTGATCAAGTATGTTGCGATCTAATTGGAATGACATCGCACATTTCAATAATACATCGATCAGATATTTAAGTCTACATGGATGAATGTATAGTATTGGACAAGTTGTTTGACCGATCGCTTACATAACTTGAATATTTCAAACATATAGGATAGAAGGTATTGGTTTGACCGACGCCTCACGAATAAATGAACATTTAAGTATTTGCGAATAAAATGGTGACACGCCTACAGAATACTATGATTTGACACAGCATCAAAGATTTGTTGACGACTCGTTACATGGAATAATATGTTAAGTCTACATGGAATCAAGTATTTTACACTGCTACACTGAAATTGACATTTCAATACATATATGCATAAAATATGGTTTGAGATGCTTGATGACCTGACCTCATTTCATACATAATTGCGAATAAAAGAGTATTGGTTGGACCGTCGCTATAACATTGACTCATTGTACATATCAATCAATAATATGGGACCGATGTTAATGGATGACCTTCTGACACATAGTCATATGCGAATAAAGAGATTGGTTGGACGACTCGCTTACACTGGAAGAACTGACCTCATTATACATACTATGCGAATCAAGAGTATGTTTGCGACTCGCTCACGAATGAACACTACCTTCATACTCTACGAAAAGAGTTGGTTGGAGCTCGCTTACGGAATAACATCATTAAGTACATATTTGCGAATCAAAGAGTATTGTTGGACGACTCGCTTACACTGGAATGACAATCTACACTCATCATACATGCGAATCAAAAGAGTATTGTTGGACGATCCTCTCTAATGACACACGACCTCATTTCAAACATATATGCGATCAAGAAGATATTGGTTTGGACGACTCGCTCTAATGGAATGACACTTGACCTGCATTTCAATACATAATCAGAAAGTATTGTTTGACCACTCGCTTACCTGGATGACACACTGACCTCATTCAAATACTATGCGAATCAAAAGAATTGTTGGACGACTCGTCTACACTGAATGCACACTGACCTACATTTCAAGTACACATGCGAATAAAAGAGTTTGTTGGACCGACTCTCTACACATGCACATCTGACTACATTTCAGTAATATGACAAAGATTTGTTGGACGACCTCTTACTGATTCAATCGATACATCAGTAATATTGGATAGAAGTTGTGGACTGACTCTCTACACTAATGACCTCATCATTTCAAGTAATATTGCGAATCCATAAGGATGGTTTACGACTCGTCTACATGGAATAACATGAAATTTCAAGACTTTATGCGAATCCAAAAGTTGGAACGACTCTTACATGGAAATGACATTTAATACATTAAGCATATAGGATCATAAGATATGTTATGAACCACTGCTACTGAAGACACATCCGACCTGCATTTCAAGTAATATATGCGATTCAAAGAGTAATGTTTGACATGTCACACTGGAATGACACATTGACTAATTCAGCATACTATGCGATCAGAAGACTATTGGTTTAACGACTCTTAACTGGAATGATCTTTGACCTCATTCAACTTACTATGCGAACAAGAAGAGTATTGGTTTGGACGACTCCTCTACACGGAATGACAATTGACCTACTTTCAAGTACATAACAATTAATAAGAGTATTGTTTGGACGACTCGCTCTACACTGGATGATCATTGACCTGCATTTCAATAATTATATGGAAAGCATAGAGTATTGTTTGGACCGACTCGCTTACACTGGATTGACCCTCTGACTACATTACAAGTAACACTATGCGATCCAAGAAGAGTATTGTGACCTCAGCTCAAACTGGAATGATTTGACTCATTAATAATACTTCGAATCAAAAGTATTGTTTGGAACGCAGTATTGGATGAACTCTACCTACATTGAAATCATCTAATCGAATAAGAGATTGTTTGGTCGCTTACGATGAACATGACCTACTAAGTACATATATGCGAATCAAAAAGTATTGGTTTACCGATCGTCACTGGAATGAACACTGACCTGCATTTCAAGTACATACTTGAGATAAAGAGTTTGGACCGCTCGCCTACACTGGAATGAACATTACCTCATTTCAATAATATATCGAATCAAAAGAGATGGTTTGGACGACGCTCTACTTAATGACACATGACCTCATTTCAAAGTATATGCGATCAAGAAGATTTATTGGGACCTCAACTGGAATACATCGACCTACATTTACATATCAATAATAAGATTGGTTTGGACCACTCCACATAAAATTGATAATTTCATACATCAATGACAAAGTATTGGTTTGGACTCTACTGGAATAAACATCTGCTTTGCAATACATACTATGAACAAGAGAGTATTGTTTGGACCGACTCGCTTTACAGAATAAATTGACCTATTCAATAATTATGCGATCAAAATATTTTGACAACTCGCTCAACTGAATAATCTACCTCATTTCAATAATATGCATCCATAAGTATTTGGACCATCGTTACATGGAGACACTCTACATTCAATCAACTATCAATCAAGTAGTATTGGTTGGATGTACCTTCATGAATACTTACCTATTGTAGACCCAAGAATAACTACAGAACATTAATAAATTTGCGACGAGATGTGACATTTACTGAATAAAATTAGTCACGAAAGATGTTATCTTCACAAAATATTAATACTCACTAGGACCCTACATAAAATGATATTAGTATTGGACATGCTATGACGCTCCTATAAATACGATCAATTGGATCAAATTGACACTGCCAATAGACATTCACAGATTGCTCAATTTACGAAGTCCAACTACATAATGACAAAAGATTGCGACTCCCTACTGGATAACATGACGATCATACATTATGGAACAAAGAATTTTAAAATCACATGATCATATAATTATATAAAATGTAACGTCTCATGGAAGACATACTTTCAATCTACATAAGAATTGTGACCTTACCTATATACTAGATCATGATGTATGTTGCGACCAATGAGACCTTCTCATTAAGAACAGATCTAAGATATGTGCGACGTAGAACACATCTACCTGATTTCAATCTACTTCAAAAGTATGTCATGTTCGGAGAACTGCTTTAATTATCATCAAATATTGTGCCGACCTCTATGAGACTCTACCCATTTCAATCAACTAGCAATCAAAAGATATGTTGACCGACTCCTAACTGGAATGACACAATCTATTTCAAGTGTGGCCAGTTACTGACAATGACTAAGCATAAATAAATATGGTGAATCGTTGGACACACTCTCTTCAACATACGAATCAAAAGATTGGATGACGTGTACGATCCTTACGATAATAACTGAACAAATATGTTTGAAGATTTGTGACACACTACTGATTTAATCTAAGGATTATAAATATTAGGCGATCACAATGGTACATGACTGTCAGATAACCCGTTGTTAGATCGCAAAGGATGACCACCTACACAATAATTGACCAATTAATTAGACATCAGAGATTTATTTCACAAAGGATAGATATTTACATGCTAATAGAATTGACTATTGTTGACACTTGCTCAGGATACTGACCCTCAAACAATATTCAGATTGTTGAACATGCATCATAATATGTGACATATAATAAAATTGACTCATAAGATAATTTGATCCAAGATGTGAACGACTCTTACGAACATCTACCAGAAAGTATGTTTGGATCATATCGATGACACTCTTCGAATACATTATGAAAGATGTTTGCGATCTAATAAGAATTGAAACTGCAACGATACACAATAGAAATATTTAGAATTTCAACAGGAAAATGTTGACCACTCTTCAATATCTTAATTTCAAACATTATTACGATCCATAAATATGATTTGGACCTGCTTACAGAATACAATTGACTTAAATTGTTTGACACGTTTCATGAAAAATTGACCATCGCTTTAATAATTTCATACCTGCATATATACAACTATCGAATAAGAAGATTAGTTGATGATGCTACACTGAATGACCATCGACTTCATTTAATTTATTCAATCATCAATATGGATTTACTACCATCTCTTGCATAATGAAATGATATGAGACTTTCAGAACATGTTCTTAAGACTTACATGCGAATAAAAGACTTGTTTGAATGCAATCGAACAAAGATATTGATTGACATCGTTAAATAATGCAACCAATGATTATGTTGAGATCCATAGATTATTTGACCATCGCTACACTAGGAAATCACTACTTTGATAATACGCGAATCCAAGAAGAATTGTTGACTGACCCTTACATGATGACACTTTACAATTTAGACATCTACAGAAAATTGTTTGACCATCATCACATGGAAGACAATGCTTGTTTGACTCTATGGAAACACATTTGTTTGACCGATCCTAACTGGAATAAATGGACTATTTAAGACATATTTCACTGAAAAGATATTGTTGGCACTCTAAGAATGAAGAACGACCTTATCATTTCCTACATGCGATCTAAAGATATTGGTTTGAAGACTCTTAGAACACATAAAAAATGGTTAAGGAATGGTTTGGAACTGCCGCATAGGATACACTACTAAGTAATATTTTGGAAGAAGGTTTGGATGACACTCTTACATTAATACTATGCGAATCAATTATTAGATCTGAACACCGACCATGACTCTTCATTAACAAAGTTGGATGCGACCGCTTTACAGAATGACATTTGTATTAATAATTGGAATAATTTGGTTTACCGATCGCTTATGGAATGAACATACCTCATTCAAGTACAATCAATCGATGATTTGGCACTGTTAATTACTGTCACAATACGAATCAAAAAGTATGTTGGCGACTCTACTGAATGACCACTGACCTCATTTCATACATTTATGCAATAAAAGAGTATTTGGCCCCTCACATGAAGACCTTACTCATTTAAACTATATGCGAATCAAATTTGGTTTGGACATCCTCAACTGGAATGAACTGACAATTTTACACTATGCGATCAAGAGATATTGGTTTGACGACTCGCTCTAACAATAATCTCTTTTCAAGTACATCTAGCAATAAGAAATATGGTTTGACCGACTCGTATCGAATAAACTATGATTTCATCAATACTATGCATAAAAGATTGGTTTGACCACTTTACATGAAACCTACCTACATTATTACAACCAAAAGAATTGTTTGACCTCGTTACACGGAGAATTGCTCTTAAGAAATATGGAAATAGATGTTTGAAACTCGACATGAAGATTTTCATTTCAAGTATATATGGAATCAAGTTATTTGGACTCTAACTGGAATGACACTACCTCATTTAATCAATACAATCAAAGAGTATTGGTTGAACTCGCTTCAGGAATGACTTGACCTACATTTCATAATACATCGATCCAAAAGGTATTGTTTGACGACTCTAAAGGAATAACTATTAATAAATTTGCGAATCCATAAATTGGTTTGACACTCGCTCATAATACATTATGACTCATTTTACATGAACCAATAAAATGTTACCCTATGGAGATTTGACCACTTTAAGTAATACAACAATCAATGGAATTGTTTGGACTTCAACGGATAATTGACCAATTATGATTTAGCGAATGAAAAATTTGGACTGAATGGATGACATGACCATTTCAAGAATACTTGCGAATCCAAAGTTTGTTGACTTTCTTAAGAACTGACTGCATTTAAGTACAAAAAATTTTATGGCGGTTTAAAAAAAAGGGGTTTTTTGGTTTTTGGAAAACCGATCGTATAAAAATTTAATTTGGTTTCCATTATGAATTTCATTTAAAATTACTTTCCAGGGGAAAAACCCCCAAAAAATTTTTATTGTTTGGGCCCAAAATTGGGTCTTCATAAATGAACTTTCCGGCCAAACCCTCCCATTTTCGTAATTATTTAAATGCGGAATTTCCAATTAAAGGGGATTGGTTTTAAAAAAAACCTTTTGCCCCAATTTGGGAATGAAATAAAAATTCATTTCATGGGGGTTTAAAAATTTTTTATGGTTTTCCAAAAAGTATTAAAAATTGGGCCGAGGGTTAAACATTAATTTAACATGGTTAAACCAATCCATTTTAAAGAAATTTACAAGGAAATAAAAAAGAGTATTGTTTACAGCCGGTCAAAAAAAACCAAATACCCTTTTTGGACCGCATTTTAAAAAAGTAAAATTTACCTTATGCAAACCCCAAAAAAAATCTTTTTGGGGACCCATGTTTCCTTAAAATGAACAAATTTTCCAAAATTCCCAAAGGAAAAACATGGAAACCCAAAAGAGTATAGTTTTGGGAAAAAATTCCCTTCCTTAACTGGAAAAACCCATTCTCCTTCTTTTCCCAAGTATTATTTGTGGTTTCCAAATGGTATTGGTTTGGCCGGATGGGCCCCCAAAATTTTTTGGAATGCAATAGTTTTTAAATTTCAATTTTCTTTCCAGGGGGCGAACCCCAAAAATATTTTTTGGGACCCGATGCTTTAAAATGGAAGGGAAACCTTTGACCTAAAAACCAATACCTTTTTAAATGCGATTTTAAAGAAGAGTTTTGGGGATTCCGGGACTCGCCTTAAAAAATTTTTGGAATTTTTTTAAAAAAATTTCTAAACTTCATTTAAATTCCCAAAACCCTTTTTCCAATTTCCAAAAATTACGGGGAAAATTGGTTTGGAACCGGGAAACCCTCTCAGGGAATGAAATATTTTTAAAATCAAAATTTTTTCCAAGTAAAACTATCCAATATTTAAGAAGTATTTTTGGGAACCGGGATTGCTTCCAGTGGGATTGGAAACCAAATTACCTTCATTTCAAATAAATATTTAAATGGGAAAATTTTCCCAAATTAAAGGGATTTTGGAAAACTTCTTTTTTGGATTTCGCTGGGTTTTTGTACTTGAAATGAAGGTCAAAAAGTCCATTCCGGTTAAGCGAGTGGGTTTCCAAAACCCCAATTTAATTCTTTTTAATTGGGTTTATTATGTCCCTTGAAATGTAGGTCAGAAATGTAAATTCCAGTTTTAGGGGCGAGTCGGCCCAAACCAATCCCTTTAAAAATTCCCCATAGTTTGTATTTAAATGAATTTCAGATGGCCCATTCCAGTGTACGGCGAGCCCGGTCCAAACCAAAAATTTTTTAAAAATCCAAATAGTATTTGATATGAGGTCGAAGTTTCATTCCATTTAAAGAGCGAGTCCCCCCAAAACCCAAATACCCCTTTTGGGTTTCCCGCATGGGAAAGTACTTGAAAAAAGGTCAGTTGTGTCTTTCCCCTTTTTGTAAGCGAGTCGGTCCAAAACCAATATTCTTTTTGGGAATTCGCAAATTTTAAAATTTAAAATTTGGGGGCCAAAGTGTTATTCCAGTGAAAGGGGAGTCGGCCCAAAACCAAAAACTCTTTTTGGGTTTCGCAAAAGTTTGTACTTTGAAATGTGGGCCCAAAGGGTTGCCCATTCCAGGTAGAGCGAGTCGGTCCAAACCAATACTCTTTTTAAATTGCATAGAAATGTACTTGAAATAAGGTAAATGGCCCTTTCCCAGTGTAAGCGGGGTCAGTCCAAAAAAAATTACTCTTTTTTGATTCGCATGTATTTATTTAAAATGGGGTTTAATGGGAAATTCCAGTGTAGACCATTTGGGGCCCAAAACCAATACCTTTTAAAAATTCCCATAGAAATGTACTTAAAATTTGAAGTCGGATGTTTCATTCCAGTGAAAAGGGCGGGTGGGCCCAAAACCCAATACTCTTTTTGGATTCGCATGTATGAAACTTAAAAGGAAGGGCAGATGTGTCATTTATGTAGAGCGACCCTTCCAAAAACCCAATACTCTTTTTTGGATTCGCATAGTATGTATTAAAAAAAATTAAAAAAGGTCATTCCAGTTTTAAGCGAGTCGGCCCCAAACCCAAATTTACTCTTTTGGGGGATTCGCAAGAAAAAGGGAAAACTTAAAATGAAGGTCAAATGGTCATTCCATTTAAAAGAGGATTTGGCCCAAAACCAATTTTTCTTTTAAATTCGAAAATATGTATTTGAAATCCCGGTCGAGGGTGAAAAAAATTTAGAGCGGGTGGGTAAAAACCCAAATTTAAATCTTTTTTTAAAAATCCCCTAGTATTTTTTTTATTTGGGAAATGAAAGGCCCAATGTGCCCCTTTCCCCATTGTAAGCAAGGTGGGTCCAAACCAATATTTCTTTTGGGTTTTCCATTTTAATTTAAATTTGAAAAAAAAGGTCTGATTTTTCATTCCAGGGGTAGGGGCGAGTGGGTCCAAACCAATACTCTTCTTGTTTTGCATAGAATGTCTTAAAAATGAGGAAAAAATTGTGTAATTCCCCGGGGTTTTGGAGGGATTTGCCCCAAAACCAATATTTCTTTTTAAAATTCGCATAATAGGGTATTAAAATTTTAAGGTAAATTGTTTTTTCCCAGTGAAAGCGAGTCGGCCCAAAAAACCAATTAACCTTTTTTGGAATTGCATAGTATTTTACTTAAATGGGGTTTCGGGTTTGTGCCCTTTCCAGTTTTAAGGGGTTTGGTCCAAACCAATACTCTTTTTTTAAATTTGCATAATATTAATTGAAATGAAGGTCAAAGTGCCCTTTCCAAATTTGTAAAGCGGCGGCCCAAAACCCAATACTTTTGGGGATTCGCTAGTTTTTTAACTTGAAATGGGTCAAAGGGCTTTTCCAGTTTTAAGGGGCGAGTCGGTCCAAAAAATTTAATCTTTTGCTTTCGCAAAATTATTACTTAAAATTAGGTCAGAAAGTCATTCCAGTGTAGAGCGAGTCGGCCCCAACCCCAATTAATCTTTTAAATCGCATATTTGTACTTGAAAAAAGGTCAGATGGTCACCCAGTTTTTAGGCGAGCCCGGGCCCCAACCAAAAATTCCTTTGTTGCAAAATTGTATTGAAAATGGGGTAAAGGTTTTCATTCCATGTAGAGCGAGTCTAAAAAAACCAATTTCTTCTTGGATTGGGCATAGAAATTTTACTTAAAAAGAGGTAAAATTGTGTCTTTTCCAGTGTAAAACGATTTTGGCCCCAAAAAAATATTTTTTTTAAATTTCGCATAATAGAAATTAAAATGAAAGCCCGGGTTTGTGTTTTCCAGGTAGAGCGGTCGGCCCAAAACCCAAATACCCCTTTTTTTTTCCCGCATAGTATGTCTTGAATGTGGGTCAAAATTGTCTTTTCCGTGTAGGCGAGTCGCCCAAAACCAAATTTTCTTTTTGGGGATTCGCAAAATATGTATTTGGGAAAAAAGGTGATGTGTTTTCCAAAGGGGTTAGAGCGAGTCGGTCCAAACCAATACCTTTTTGGATTGCATAGTATGTACTTGAAATGAGGCCCAAGAAATTTCCCAGTGTAGAGCGAGTCGGTCCCAAACCAAAAATTTTTCTTAAAATTCCCCATGGGTATGAATTTGAAAAAAAAGGTCAAAATGTGAAATTCCGGGTGAAGAAGGTCGGCCCAAAACAATACCCCTTTTTGGATTTGCATAGAAAGGGTACTTGAAATGTAGGTCAGATGTTTTAAATTCCCAAAGGTTTAGACGAGTCGGCCCAACCAATACCTTTTGGGGATTGCAAATTATTTAAAAAGGGGGGCAGGTGCTTTCCAGTGTAGAGCAAGTCGGTCCAACCCAAATACCCCTTTTTGATTCGCATAGAAAAAATTAAAAAGAGGTCAAAATTTTGGTCTTTCCAGGGTAAAAGGCGAGTGGTTTCCAAAACCCAAATATTTCTTTTGGATTCCCTTTGAAATGTACTTGAAAGGGAAGGTAAAAAGGGGTCTTCCAGTTTTAGAGCGAGTCGGCCCCAAAACCAATCTCTCTTGGTTTCGAAATTTATGAAATTTAAAAATGCGGTCAGTTGTGTCTTTTCCAGGGTAGAGGGGAATCGTAAAAACCCAAAAACTTTTTCTTGGATTCCCCATAGTATGTACTTGAAATGTAGGTAAAAATTGTCATTCCATGTAAGCGGGGTCCTTTCCAAACCAATAATTCTTTGGGATTTGCATAAAAAATTTTACTTGAAATGTGGGTGGGTGTTTCATTCCATTTGTAGAGCGATTTTGGTCCAAAAAAAAATTCTTTTAAATTCGCTTTAAATATTTAAAAATCAGGTCAGTTGTGTTTTTCCGTGTAGGCGAGCCCGGCCAAACCCAAATACTTTTTCTTAAATTCCCCATGAATGTATTTAAAAAGGGGGTCAAGTTCCCTTTCCAGTGTATGCGATGGGTTTAAAACCCAATTACTCTTTTGATTCGCATAGTTGTCCCTTGAAAATGTAGGTAAGAAGGGTCTTTCCAGTGTAGGGGGAAGTGGTTCCAAAACCCCAAAAACCCTTTTTTAAATTTCGAAAATTGTATTGAAATGAAGGTCAGATGGTCATTCCATGTAAAGCGAGTGGGAAAAACCCAAAAAATTTTATTTTTCGCATATTATTTTACTTGAAATGAGGTCAGATGTGTCATTCCAGTGTAGACGAGTCGGCCCAAACCAATACCTTTTGGATTCGCATATATGACTTGAAATGTAGGTCAAATGTCTTCCGTGTAGACGAGTTTGCCAAAAATTCTTATTGAATCCCCATAATATTATTTGAATGCAGGTCAGACGAGTCGGTCCAAACCAATACTCTTCTTGGATTCGCATTAGGATGTACTTGAAATGTAGGTCAGTTGTGCCATTCCAGTGTAGAGCGAGTCGGTCCTAACCAATACTCTTACTTGTAATTCGCATAGTATGTACTTGAAATGTAGGTCAGATGTGTCATTCCAGGTAGAGCGAGTAGGTCCAAACCAATACTCTTCTTAGATTCACATTGTATGTACTGAAAATGCGGGGTCGAAGTGTCATTCCAGTGTAGAGCGAGTCGGTCCAAACCAAATAATTCTTCTTGGATTCGCATAATAATGTATTTGAAATGCAGGTCAGATTGTGTCATTCCCCAGTGTAGAGCAAATCAGTCCAAACCAATACTCTTTTTTGGATTCGCATAGTATGTACTTGTAATGTATGTAAGATGTGTCATTCCAGTGTACAGCGAGTCCGTCCAAACCAATACTTCTTCTTTGATTCGCATAATATGTACTTGAAATGTAGGTAAGATGTTCATTCCAGTGTAGAGCGAGTCGGTCCAAACCAATACTCTTCTTGATTCGCATAGTAAGTATTTGAAATACAGGTCAGTTGTGTCATTCCTGTGTAGAGCGAGTCGTCGGACCAAACCAATACTCTTCTTGAATTCGCATAGTATGTACTTAAAATGTAGGTCGAGATATCTTCCAGTGTATAGCGAGTCGGTCCAAACCAATACTCTTCTTGGATTCGCATAGTGTGTACCTGAAATGTAGGTCAGAAGGGTCAATCCAGTGTAGAGCGAGTCGGTCCAACCAATACTCTTTTTGATTCGCATAGTATGTACTTGAAATGAAGGTCAGATGAGTCAGTCCACTGTAGAGCGAGTCGGTCCAAACCAATACTCTTATTATATTCGCATATTATGTACTTGAAATGTAGGTCAGATGTGTCATTCCAGTGTAGAAGCGAGTCGGTCCAAACCAATACTCTTCTTTGATTCGCATAGTATGTACTTGAAATGAGGTCAGATGGGTCATTCTAGTGTAGAGCGAGTCAGTCCAAACCAAATACTCTTTTGATTCGCATAGTATGTACTTAAATGCAGGTTACATGTGAAATTCCAGTGTAGAGCGAGTCGGTTCCAAATCCAATACTCTTCTTGAAATCGCATAGTATGTACTTGAAATGTAAGTCTGATGTGTCATTCCAGTGTAGGCAGGTCGGTCCAAACCAATACTCTTATTATATTCGCATAGTATGTACTTGAAATGTAGTTGCAGAATGGTCATTCTAGTGTAGAGCGAGTTCGTCCAAACCAATACTCTTCTTGATTCGCATAGTTATGTAGTTGAAATGAAATCATAAGAGTCATTCCAGTGTATAGGCGAGTCGGTCCAAACCAATACTCTTATTGGATTCGCACAATATATACTTGAAATGAAGGTCAGAAGTGTCATTCCAGTGTAGAGCGGTCAGTCCAACAAACCAATACTCTTCTTGGATTCGCATAGTATGTACTTGAAATGTAGGTCAGATGTTCATTCCAATGTAGAGCGAGTCGGTCCAAACCAATACTCTTCTTCGATTCGCATAGTATGTACTTGAAATGCAGGTCAGTTGTGTCATTCCAGTGTAGAGCGAGTCCGTCCAAACCAATACTCTTCTTGGATTTCGCATAGTATGTACTTGAAATGCAGGTCAGATGTGTCATTCCAGTGTAGAGCGAGTCGGTCCCAAACCAATACTCTTTTTTGAATTCGCATAGTTTAACTTGAAATGTAGGTCAGATGTGTCATTCCAGTGTAGAGCGAGTCGTCCAAACCAATACTCTTATTCGATTCCATAGTATGTACTTGAAATGTAGGTCAGAGTGTCATTCCAGTGTAGACCCCCCCCAGTCGGTCCAACCAATATTTTTGGATTCGCATATATGTACTTGAAATGAGGTCAGATGTTCATTCAGTGTAGAGCGAGTCGGTCCAAACAATACTTTTGGATTCGCATATATGTACTTGAAATAGGTCAGATGTCATTCCAGTGTAAGCGAGTCGGTCCAAACCATACTCTTTGGTGCATAGTATGTACTGAAATGGGTCAGATGTGCATTCCAGTGTAAGCGAGTCGTCCAACAATACTCTTTTGATTCGCATATATGTACTTAAATGTAGGTCAATGTTCATTCCAGTGTAGACGAGTCGGTCCAAACCAATACTCTTTTGATTCGCATAGTATTATTGAAATGAGGTCAGATGTCATTCAGTGTAGAGCGAGTCGGTCCAAACCAATACTCTTTTGATTCGATATATGTACTTGAAATGAGTCAGATGTGTCATTCCAGTTAGAGCGAGTCGGTCAAACCAATACTCTTTTGATTCGCATAGTATGTACTTGAAATGAGGTCAGATGTGTCATTCCAGTGTAGAGCGAGTCGGTCCAAACCAATATCTTTTGTTCGCATATATGTACTTGAAATGAGGTCAGATGTTCATTCCATGTAGAGCGAGTCGGTCCAAACCAAACTCTTTTGGATTCGCATAGTATGTATTGAAATCAGGTCAGATGTGTCATTCCAGTGTAGAGCGAGTCGGTCCAAACAATACTCTTTTGATTCGCATAGTATGTACTTGAAATGTAGTCAGATGTGTCATTCAGTGTAAGCGAGTCGGTCCAAACCAATATCTTTTGGATTCGCATAGTATGTACTTAAATGAGGTCAGATGTGTCATTCCAGTGTAGAGCGAGTCGGTCCAAACAATACTCTTATTGGATTCCATAGTATGTACTTGAAATGAGTCAGATTGTTTCAGTGTAGAGCGAGTCGGTCAAACCATACTCTTTTGGATTCGCATATATGTACTTGAAATGAGGTCAGATTGTCATTCCAGTGTAGAGCGAGTCGTCAAACCAATACTCTTTTGATTCGCATAATGTACTGAATGTAGATGTGTCATTCCAGTGTAGAGCGAGTCGGTCCAAACCAATACTCTTCTTGGATTCGCATAGTATGTACTTGAAATGTAGGTCAGATGTGTATTCCAGTGTAGAGCGAGTCGGTCCAAACCAATACTCTTATTGATATCGCATAGTATGTACTTGAAATGCAGGTCAGATGTGTCATTCCAGTGTAGAGCGAGTCGGTCCAAACCAATACTCTTCTTGGATTCGCATATATGTACTTGAAATGAGGTCAGATGTGTCATTCCAGTGTAGAGCGAGTCGTCCAAACCAATACTCTTCTTGGATTCGCATAGTATGTACTTGAAATGTAGGTCAGATGTGTCATTCCAGTGTAGGAGTCGGTCCAAACCAATACTCTTTTGGATTCGCATAGTATGTACTTGAAATGCAGGTCAGATGTGTCATTCCAGTGTAGAGCGAGTCGGTCCAAACAATACTCTTCTTGGATTCGCATAGTATGTACTTGAAATGTAGGTCAGATGTTCATTCCAGTGTAGAGCGAGTCGGTCCAAACAATACTCTTCTTGATTCGCATAGTATGTACTTGAAATGTAGGTCAGATGTGTCATTCCAGTGTAGAGCGAGTCGGTCCAAACCAATACTCTTTTGGATTGCATAGTATGTACTTGAAATGTAGGTCAGATGTTCATTCCAGTGTAGAGCGAGTCGGTCCAAACCAATACTCTTTTGGATTCGCATAGTAGTACTTGAAATGAGGTCAGATTTGTCATTCCATGTGTAGAGCGAGTCGGTCCAAACCAATACTCTTTTGATTCGCATAGTATGTACTTGAAATGAGGTCAGATGTGTATTCCAGTGTAGAGCGAGTCGGTCCAAACCAATACTCTTCTTGATTCGCATAGTATGTACTTGAAATGTAGGTCAGATGTGTCATTCCAGTGTAGAGCGAGTCGGTCCAAACCAATACTCTTTTGATTCGCATAGTATGTACTTGAAATGTAGGTCAGATGTGTCATTCCAGTGTAGAGCGAGTCGGTCCAAACCAATATCTTCTTTGGATTCGCATAGTATGTACTTGAAATGCAGGTCAGATGTGTCATTCAGTGTAGAGCGAGTCGGTCAAACCAATACTCTTCTTGATTCGCATAGTATGTACTTGAAATGTAGGTCAGATGTGTCATTCCAGTGTAGAGCGAGTCGGTCAAACCAATACTCTTTTGGATTCGCATAGTATGTACTTGAAATGTAGGTCAGATGTGTCATTCCAGTGTAGAGCGAGTCGGTCCAAAACAATACTCTTTTGGATTCGCATAGTATGTACTTGAAATGAGGTCAGATGTGTCATTCCAGTGTAGAGCGAGTCGGTCCAAACCAATACTCTTCTTGGATTCGCATAGTATGTACTTGAAATGTAGGTCAGATGTGTCATTCCAGTGTAGAGCGAGTCGGTCCAAACCAATACTCTCTTTGATTCGCATAGTATGTACTTGAAATGAGGTCAGATGTGTCATTCCAGTGTAGAGCGAGTCGGTCCAAACCAATACTCTTTTGATTCGCATAGTATGTACTTGAAATGCAGGTCAGATGTGTCATTCCAGTGTAGAGCGAGTCGGTCCAAACCATACTCTTCTTGATTCGCATAGTATGTACTTGAAATGTAGGTCAGATGTGTCATTCCAGTGTAGAGCGAGTCGGTCCAAACCAATACTCTTCTTTGATTCGCATATATGTACTTGAAATGTAGGTCAGATGTGTCATTCCAGTGTAGAGCGAGTCGGTCCAAACCAATATCTTCTTGATTCGATAGTGTACTGAATGGTCAGTGTGTCATTCAGTGTGAGCGAGTCGGTCCAACAATACTCTTGTCGCATATTGTACTTGAATGAGTAGATTGTCATTCATGTAGAGCGAGTCGTCCAAACAATATCTTTTGGATTCGCATAGTATGTACTTGAAATGAGGTCAGATGTGTCATTCCAGTGTAGAGCGAGTCGTCCAAACCAATATCTTTATTGGTTCGCATAATATGTACTTGAAATGCGTCAGAGTGTATTCAGTGTAGAGCGAGTCGGTCCAACCAATACTTCTATTGATTCGCATAGTATGTACTTGAAATGAGGTCAATGTAATTCGTGTAGAGCGAGTCGTCCAAACCAAATCTTCTTGATCGATAGTATGTACTTGAAATTTAGTCAGATGTGTCATTCCAGTGTAGAGAGTCGGTCAAACCAATATCTTATTGGATTCGCATAGTATGTACTTGAAATGAGGTCAGATGTGTCATTCCAGTGTAGAGCGAGTCGTCCAAAACAATTCTCTTCTTGATTCGCATAGTATGTCTTGAATGAGGTCAGAGTGTCATTCCAGTGTAGAGCGATCGGTCCAAACAATATTCTTGGATTCGCATATATGTACTTGAAATGTAGGTCAGTGTCATTCCAGTGTAGAGCGAGTTGTCCAAACAATATCTTTTGATTCGCATATAGTACTTGAATGAGGTCAGATGTGTCATTCCAGTGTAGACGAGTCGGTCCAAACCAATACTCTTTTGGATTCGCATATATGTACTTGAAATTAGGTCAGATGTGTCATTCCAGTGTAGAGCGGTCGGTCCAAACAATACTCTTCTTGGATTCGCTAGTATGTACTTGAAATGTAGGTCAGATGTGTCATTCCAGTGTAGAGCGAGTCGTCAAACCAATACTCTTCTTTGATTCGCATAGTATGTACTTGAAATGCAGGTCAGTTGTGTCATTCCAGTGTAGAGCGAGTCGGTCCAAACCAATACTCTTTATGGATTGCATAGTATGTACTTGAATGTAGGTCAGATGTGACATTCCAGTGTAGAGCGTAGTCGGTCCAAACAATATCTTCTTGGATTCGCATAGTATGTACTTGAAATGTAGGTCAGATTGTCATTCAGTGTAGAGCGAGTCGGTCCAAACAATACTCTTTTGGATTAGCATAGTATGTACTTGAAAATGAGGTCAGATGTTCATTCCAGTGTAGAGGAGTCGGTCCAAACCAATACTCTTTTTGGATTCGCATAATTAGTACTTGAAATGAGGTCAGGTGTCATTCCAGTGTAGAGCGAGACGGTCAAACAATACTCTTACTTGATTCGCATAGTATGTACTTGAAATGAAGTCAGGTGTCATTCCATTAGAGCGAGTCGGTCCAAACCAATATTCTCTTGGATTCGCATATAGTACTTGAAATGTAGGGCAAGTATTCATTCCAGTGTAGAGCGAGTCGGTCAAACCAATACCTTTTGATCGCATATTGTACTTGAATTAGGTCAGTGTTCATTCCAGTGTAAGCGAGTCGGTTCCAAACCAATACTCTTTTGATTCGCATAGTATGTACTTGAAATGTAGGTCAGATGTGTCATTCCAGTGTAGAGCGAGTCGGTCCAAACCAATATCTTTTGAATTCGCATATATGTACTTGAAATGTCAGGTCAGATTGTGTCATTCCAGTGTAAGCGAGTCGGTCCAAACAATACTCTTTTGGATTCGCATAGTTGTACTTGAAATGCAGGTCAGATGTGTCATTCCAGTGTAGAGCGAGTCGGTCCAAACCAATACTCTTCTTGATTCGCATATATGTACTTGAAATGTAGGTCAGATGTGAATTCCAGTGTAGAGCGAGTCGGTCCAAACCAATACTCTTATTTGGATCGCATAGTATGTACTTGAAATGTAGGTCAGATGTGTCATTCCAGTGTAGCGATCGGTCCAAAACCAATACTCTTTTTGATTCGCATATAGTTACTTGAATGAGGTCAGAATGTCATTCCAGTGTAGAGAGTCGTCCAAAACAATTCTCTTCATGGATTCGCATAATTGTACTTGAAATTAGGTCAATGTGTCATTCCAGTGTAGGCAG